>MU746123.1:0-75925 GCA_026770625.1 Nicotiana glauca
GTTTTTACATGGAAACTTGGAGGAGGAAATCTATATGACTCAGCCAGAAGGATTCAAAGTTGCTGGAAAGGAAAAAATGGTGTGCAAACTTGAAAAATCATTGTACGGGTTGAAACAGTCTTCTAGACAATGGTACACGCGATTTGACAAGTTTATGTTGCAGCAAGGGTACAAGAGAAGCAAATACGATCATTGTGTGTATTTGCGCAGGCTTAAAGATGGTTCCTTTATATATCTTCTCCTATATGTTGATGATATGTTGATAGCTTCCAAGAATTCGGAAGAAATTGATAAGTAGAAGATCCAACTGAAGAAGGAGTTCGAGATGAAGGATTTGGGTGAGGCAAAGAAAATTCTTGGCATGGAGATAATAAGAGATAGACGTTCAAAGAAACTCAGTTTATCTCAGAAAGAATATTTGAAGAGAGTACTACAACGTTTTGGCATAGATGACAAGACTAAGCCAGTTAGTACTCCACTTGCTCCCAATTTTAAGCTGAGTACTACTATATCGCCAAATGATGAAGCTGAACGAGAATATATGTCAAAGGTACCATACGCAAATGTTGTTGCTAGCTTGATGTATGCAATGGTCTGTACGAGACCTGACATTTCACAAGCTATTGGAGTTATTAGCAGATATATGCATAATCCAGGAAAGGAGTATTGGCAAGTTGTGAAGTGGATTACGGTATATTCATAATACTGTAGATGTTGGGTTAGTTTTTGATAACTTATTCACACTATATACATTTGGCTTCCGCAACAATGTATTCATCAAAGAGCATAGACAGTGCAAGAAAATTTCTACAATATCAGTTCATTTAAAGTTACTCCAATTTAAAATAACTATAAAAGTTCTACGCTATCAGTACATTTGATAGTGTAAAATTTTTTACACCGTCGAATGCATATAAGTTAAATTATTTATGGAAAGTGTGAAAAAAGAAGAAGTGTCGTTTTGTCTCTGCTAAGTTTGAACTCTAGACTTTAAGGTTTATAACCAGTTCATTAACCGCTGAGCCAAATTCTTCGATCTTGAATTTTAAGGCGTATTTATTGTATTTTGGTGTCTAATTGATATGTGTAACCTTGGGTTGTAATTATTATGATGAAATTGATATATTGATGATTGACCTATGGATTGAACACGCAGAAATGCTAAGGAATTGGTTGAGAATAACTATGAAAAACTTGAGGGAACATTAGCCAATACTTTAGGTATGTGCATTGTGCTTTTCCATTACTTGAATTAATTAAAAAAATGAAGTTGATTGGTTGTAACTCTAAATGTGAACTTATGATCTAATTGTTATGTTCAGAAATGCAGAAATGTTTCCCCTTTTGTAGGAGGGTGATATTCTCCATCCAACTAGGCTGGTTTTTTATAGCTTAGGTTTAGAGCTTTTTCTTTTACTAGTTTAGTATTGACAAAAAGAAAGTGATTCAGGGAAATATTCCCCAAGATTTACAACATAGCATAAGAGTGCTAAGAATTTTCAAGTTGCTAATGGTATTTAAGGAGTAAGATTTCCAAATACGACCATACCAACACCCAGGGCGGAGCTAGAGTGCCGGAAACGGGTTCGGCCAAATCCAGTAACTTTGGTTCAAACCTTATATTTATCTTAAAATATTCGTTGATATGTAAAAATTATTAACTTAAAATCCAGTAACTTAAAAGGACAAGAATCCTGAACCCATAAACTTGAAATATTGGCTCCGCCTCTGGCAATACCATTAACATTTTTCCTCTGATCATAATGAATATATTTAAGAGTTTGTCATTTCGTAAGTTTGCCGACTTGCAGAGTTTCTCCATATCGAGCAACTAAATTTACTTTCTTAAGTTAATCAAATTAATCAAGCTAATATGCTTGAGCAATATCTAGATCAGGCATGTTTATGACTTGTAGGCTTTTGAGTCTGCCAATTGAGGATGAGAGTTCAAATATGTTGGCAAAGTAGATGTTCTATAACTCCAGAATATACAGATGTTGAAATATATTACAGAAAGCATTGCCTTAAATGTGGATATGCAAGATAACAGTTGACCAATTAAAACAATAGAAAATAGTTTTTCGAGTACAATCCCAAAACCAATTTCAAACATTCAGAAAGAAACTAAATAGAGAACACTGAAAGTTGAGATAAGGCTCATTGACAGCGTTGAAATGCTCTGTAAAGTGGTAGACAACTGATTAGTACTTCTAAAATCCAACTGCGAATGTCTCAAAGTGGTTGGCAAAAATTCCGCATCGTCTTATTTTATTTTTATTTTTATTTTTATGACGCCTCTCGTGAAAATAAGGCAGGTCAGTCTAACACAACCCATCCTTTTTAAGCAGTTAATTAACATAAAGATAGTTTAAAACATGACTAATAGCAATATTTCGCGGAATTAAAGATAAAAAAGTGGAAAACCATCCCGACATAGCCCTAACCGGGATGTCACAAGTCACGAGCGTCTAAGATACTAAATCCTCAAATGTAACTACAGAGTTTCAGATACTGAAATAGTACATAAAAGAAATAGATAGAGAGGAGCTCCAGGCTGCAAATGCTAGCAGCTATCTAAAGACTCCTCGAAGATCTGCCTGAAGCTAGAATGAGTCAGCACTCGGGAGCGGAACCAGCGACGCCTGAATCTGCACATATGGTGTAGGGAGTAAAGTGAGTACTCCGACCCAGTGAGTAATAATTATAAATAAATGACTGAAAGTAAGAAGTCACGTATGCACAAGGTATTCTATAATGAAGCAGTTAATTAAGTAATTTGTAAGCAGTAAACCATTGAAAAGCAGAACAAAATACTTCTACAACAAATAAACAGGTAATTGACAGGCAAATAAGATAAAGTAAACACATAGAAATTTGCCCCTCGGGCACAGTAACAACAATATCTGCCCCTCGGGCTCAATCTCATATCACAATGGGTACCCGCGCTCACTGGGGGTGTGCAGACTCCGGGAGGGTCCCCTTACAGCCCAAGCGCAATATCAAGTCATCTTATGGCATCAAATCTAGGCCTTCGGCCTCATATCATTCAAGCAACCTCGTTGCGTACATATCTCAGGCTCTCGGCCTCAAATCAGTATCAGTGTTTCCTCACAACATAGGCCATCGGCCTTACTCAGTCAAAAATCCTCACAAGCCCCTCGGGCAGTAGTAAAAATAGTATTCCTCAACCCAAAAGTCATTTAAAATATCATTTAAATCTTATAACTGAGTAAACATGGCTGAGTGTGAAAATAGTGGAAAATAACATGACCGAGTTCAAGTAATAAGTCAAAATAGTGAGGAAACATCAATGAAAAGCCCCGAAGGGTTCAAATAGTTGGCACTAGGCCCAAATATGATATTCAGTCCAAATAATAATGACAGCAAATAGTTTACACTCAAACTACACGGTAAAATCATCAATCGGGATGGATTAAGTCACAATCCCCAACAGTGCTCTACCCCACGCTCGTTATCCAGCATGTAAGTCACCTCAACATAGCACTACGATGTGCAATCTGGGGTTTCAAACCCTCAGAACATCATTTACAATCATTACTCACCTCAAACCGGCTAAATCTCTAGCTCGCGATGCCTTTGCCCCTCAAATCGGCCTCCACGTGCGTCGAATATATCCAAAATCAGAATGAATACGTCACAATATGCTAAGGGAACGAAGCCCAAGCGAAAGCAATCGAAAAATAACAAAAATCCCGAAATTAGCAAAACCCGAGCCCCGGGCCCACTTCTCGAAACTCAGAAATTTTTACATCATTAGATTCCTCGTCCTCCCACGAGTTCATACATACCAAGAACACAGAAATCGGAGTTCATATCACCCCTCAAATCCCCATTTAAAACCCTCTTAAACTAAAGCCCTAAACCTCCATTTTTAGTCCTTTAATTCCTTAAATTTCAGTCCCAATCCATGAAATATTACCATAGAAGTGTGTTTTAAGTCTAAAATCCTTACCTCAACGAAGTCTCTTTGATTTCTCTCTTCAAAATCGCCCAAAGCTCCCAATTCCGAGTTCAAAAATGGTTAAACCCTTCAAAAGTCGCGAAGTATGAAATATATACCTTCTGCCTAGGTCTTTCCGCATCTGCGGTCCAAAACACGCTTCTGCGGTACCGCATTTGTGGCTACTATCCGCTTCTGTAGAATTCACTTAAGGGACCAGGTCCTGCTTCTGCGAAACACCCTCCGCATCTGCAATTTCGCAGATGCGGCTAACCTGATCGCTTCTGCGGTTCCTGACCATTTCCTCCTCGGCCGCTTCTGCGGCCAAACCAACGCATATGCGGCGCCGCACCTGTGGTCCCCAAACCGCAAGTGCGAAAACACCAGAAGCAACAATGATTTTCTGAAACCTCTCAAGTCCCAAATCTCCCCGTTAACCATCCGGAATCACCCCGGGGCCCCCAGGACCTCAACCAAAAGCACAAACATGACCCAATACCTTATTTAAACTTGTTCCAATCATCAAATCACCTCAAACAACATCAAATCTACTAAATCACCTCGGATTCAAGCCTAAGTTTCTAAAATCTTTCGAAACACGTTTTTGATCAAAAACCTAATCAAACCACGTCCGAATGACCTGAAATTTTGCACACATATCCCAAATGATATAACGAAGCTACTGCAACTCTCGGAATTTTATTCCGACTCCCGAATCAAAATATCACCTATCAACCGGAAATCGCCAAAATATCAACTTCGCCAATTCAAACCTAATTCTACTCCGGACCTCCAAAACTCATTCTGATCACACTCCTAAGACACAAATAACCTCTCAAAGCTAACCAAACCATCGGAACTCACATCCGAGCCCTCTAACACATAAGTCAACATCCGGTTGACTTTTCCAACTTAAACCTTCTTAAAAGAGACTAAGTATCTCAAACCTTATCAAAAATATTCTGGACTCGATCCGACCAACTCGATACCAGCAAATACGGATAACGAAGCATAAAAAGCAGAAATGGGGGAATTGAAGTGGTAACTCACGAGATGACTGGCCGGGTCGTCACATCCTCCGCAACATAAACAAACGTTCGTCCTCGAACGAGTCAAGATACATACCTGAAGCCTCAAACAGGTGAAGATATCTTCTCTGCATCTACCGCTCGGTCTCCCAGGTAGCCTCATCCACTGGCCGATCTCTCTACTGCACCTTCACTGAAGCTATATCCTTTGACCTCAACTTCCGAAGCATAGAAACATGAAATACCGGATGCACGCTCGACAAGCTGGGTGGCAAGGCAAGCTCATAAGTCACCTCCCCAATCCTCCGAAGTACCTCAGAAGACCCAATGAACCGCGGACTCAACTTCCATTTCTTTCTAAATCTCATAACACCCTTCATGGGTGAAACCTTCAACAGGACCTTCTCGCCAACCATGTAAGACACATCTCGAACCTTCCTGAAGCTGGTCGAATAAATCATCAATGAGAGGAAAAAGGATACTTGTTCTTAATTGTTAGCTTCTTCAATTGCCTATAATCAATGCAAATTCTCATTGTGCCATCCTTCTTCTTCACAAACAGAACCGGCGCACCCCAAGGTGACACACTAGGCCGAATGAACCCCTTATCTAGGAGTTCCTGAAGCTGCTCCTTCAATTCCTTTAACCCTTGAATTAGGGCTATCAATCTCTTGAATACACCCCGATTCCTTGTTGGAATGATTTTCCTAGACTCAAGCTCTCTCTCTCAAGAAGAGCCCAACTCAGAAAAGCACAAATTACTATTTGCAACCACTAATTCAACATGGAAAACACAAATCAATCCAAATATCAATCACCCATAAACATCTAAGCTTTAAAACAAAAGATCCATCAAATACCCACACTAGGGTTGAGCTACAACCCTAGCTAATGGGTCTAGCTACTCATAATAATAGAAGAAATCAAATATTTAGATGAAGAATAACCCATATAATATGATTAGAAGCTAAGATTTAAAGATTCAATGTTGAACTAGCTACAAAATTACTCAAAATAGGTCCAAAACGGCCTTCACGTGCTCAGCTATAGATAAGATACCCTAAAAATCTGAAAAAAAGTATTTATACAAGGCCAAATTTTCTGGATAAAATTACCCCTAACGGAGGTACCGCGGACCACGAAAAATGCACCGCGACCGCGATGATGCTTTTTGGATTCACTTCTAAGTCTCTGAATCTGGTCACCGCAAACCACTTAAAATACATCGCGGCCACAACGGCTTCACCGCGGACCACAACAAATGGACCTCGGACCACCGTGCCTTGCAACATCAAAAATCCTATCTCTCTGAATCCCCTCTCCGCGGACCGCAACAAATGGATTGCGGCCGCGAAGAATATACCGCGGACCGCACTGCTTAGACTCAAGGATTGCATTTCTCTGAACTTATCCATCGCGGACCGTACTAAATGGACAGCGGCCACGGTGGGTCTGTTGCAGCCGTAGTGGATTTTATGCTGCAGCGGTGCTTTGACTTGTTCTTGGAACTTGTGCATGTTTCACTCCTTTTTAAGCTGGTTTTGACTTCTTGTCAATTTTTTTGACCAAACACTGCAAACAAGCACAATATGTAAGCTTTAGAGATTACTTCTATACATTTTTAATCCAACACTCAAGCAAAAAGGAGTATAAAATAAATTAGAATCCCTAGTTATCAATGGTTGCCCTAACCTCGTGCTGGACTGGGGTTACCAGTTATACTGGTATGACCTTTGGAACCTGGTTGACTTGGATCTGCTACTATGGGGTGTGGGCGGCGAGAGTATATGCTCCTCCCCCGGTCTGAGATGTAGCACGAGTAAGTGGGATCAACCCTGCCTGAGTTGAAGTGCCAAACATGCTCAGAAACTAGGCGATAGTCTCCTGAAGAGCTAGTGCAGTAACAAGTGTCTCACGTGCCTGCGCTCCGACTATAGCTACTTGCGGATCCTTTATAGCAGCTCGTGCGAGGGCTCTGGCTGCTGTTGACAACCAATTTTGGCCCTCCTTTTTCATAAGCAATTTCTCTATACTTCCTAATTCTTAATGATTTACTAAATATATTTTACATATTTTTATCCAAAACATTTGTTATATTTTTTCTAGCCTCGAAATTTTTTTTAAAAATAAAATATAATCATTAGCCTTAATATAATTTAACATATTTATTGTAATTATATCGTTATTATTATTTTAGTTACTTAGTCACTATCATTTTATTATTTAATGTTAATGCATCCAAATAATTAATTCAAACATTATTTGCCAAACTATATTTTACTTTTTCCTACTTCTTATTATATATATATATAAATGCATACATATTAGATATTAATTTTTACAATGATATAATATAATATATTTTATTATAAATTATTAGAATTATGGAAGCATAGTAAAACTTAAAGTGAACAGAGACTTTTAAATGTAAATTGGATCATCTTGGTAAAGTTTAATGTTATTTAAATTTGGCCAATTTTATAACACATTTTTCAGATTTTGAGACCCCATAAATCAACCAAAATAGCCCATAATATAGCCCATACCTACCAGCCCATCTACCTAACGTTTTCATCTACATGGACTCCACATAAGCCTCCACATCAACGCCACAGAGACGCCAACAGGACAAATCCCATGACCAACACACTCCTAGCACATGCTCTCCTCATCCCTTCACACTCTGACCCCACACCTTGCCACATGGATTCATCAGATCTAGTCTATTTTAAATTAATGGTCAAGATCATCTCTTCTATCTTTTAGAAAATTCCAAATAAAGACTTGCTTTATTTATTTTATTATACCTTATTTACTTATATCATGATTAATCTCAGCCATGAGATGCACCTAATCCAACGAATGGACTTATTTCTAAAATTAAAATCAAATTTGATTAGGGCTCCATCTCTTTCCCTCTTTCAAGGAAAACCAGCGCCTCTTTCTCTGCCATGGCAGAATTTTTTTTGGCTCCTTCTATTTTCTTAGCAAATTTGACTCTCAAATCTTGTAATCAGAAATTGGTGTGGCCATTCTAAGGAATCATCTTCAAACTCAAGCACTTTGACTCAAGAATTCAAATTCGTTTGCTATTTACAATAAAGATGACAGAGGTAAAATGGTTCTCTCTTTCTGTTTCCTCTAAGGTTTCACAATTTTGGCAACTGAACCCCTGCTTCTCCTGCCCGTATCGTCCTTTTTCTTTCTTCTACACGCCATTTGAAATGGTTCTTTAGCAGTTTGAAATCCAAATCTTTCAAGAATCCCGCCCAAAACTAACCCTAGAGTAACCCTAACTCGTCCCTATAAATACCAGCCATTAGATGTTTTTAGAAGTAGTTCTTGGCCACCTAAAAATCTACTACTATTACCACTGTCTTACCTTTACCTCCCTTGAAAAACTCTTTAGTCTATATATTAGATTACAACAACAACAGCTACCCAATATAATCCAGTGGAGGGTAGTGTGTACGCAAACGTTACCCCTATACTGGGGTAGATAGACTGTTTTCAAATAGACCCCCGACATCCTTCCCTCCAAGAACTAACCACCTTGCTCTTGGGGTGACTCAAACTCACAACCTCTCGGTTGGAAGTGGGGTTGCTTACCATCAGAGCAACCCCTCTTGCTATATACTAGATTCACGCAACCAAAACAGAGGATTCTGTTCCTTTGAAGTTATATAGTCGTTCCAGGTAGCCGGAGATAGTAGACCTTGACGCGACCCCAATTGCTGCCCCACAAAAGGTAAAATCCGACCTTATTCTGAGCTTTCTCTTACTTTCCCTTAAGAACTGTGTTTACTTAACAAATAAGATTTTTGTTCTGTTTTATGTCTAAACCGTGTTGTTAGCTTATAGTGTTTAAGTTAATAGCAAACTTGCACTTGGCTAAAGTTTTAATATAAATATTGTATTAGAAATCACAATTTAGGCATTTCCTTAATCATGTGCTGCCTCAAAATGCTTTTGGTTTATTATAGTCTAGAAATCAATCCTGGTGCTCCTTCAAGTCTTTGCCCTTAAATACGTTTTCAATTCCGGATATGATAACAAGCTGTATTATAAACCATGACCCAACCTCCTCTTTTCATTTTTTTTCACGGACATGAGAAAGCAATTTGGATAAAAAAAAATAGTTTGAATGTTTTGTATCTTTTACTAAGTATTTGTCTCTTTTTTTGTAAAGAAATATTTTTAAAATATGAACTTGTATACTTCGTATACCCATTTGACTATGCGTACTGCTTGATATTTCGGAAAGAAATCACTTTCTAGGTTTCCACAAAATACTTAAAGTGTAGTTTAAGAATATGTTTGACAGAGTAGACATCATGTCTATAGTTTTTTTTACTTAATACTTAACATTGTAGTGAATTCTTTCTTGGGAAGATTTCTTTTGTTTGGTATGTGTCTTTTATATAGCACAATACAAGTTTAAAATCATGACTTTCTTTGTTTGATGCCTTAGAAATTATGCTGGCAGATATTAGCTATACATATGTTTAGATGATTCTGCGTAAAATATGAAATTTTTAAGATTCTTTCGTTTAACAAAAAATGTGTCTAAAACCATGTCTATATGTCTTCTTAGTATTTTCCAAGCTGTTGTTTGAATAGCAGTTCTGTAATGAACAAAAAATCATGTCTATGAGTGGTAATGAATGGAACATTTAACCTGAATAACTTAGCAACGTGACTTTCAAGCTTAATCTATGGTTTGTTTGAATATGTGAAAGGAACAATAAAAAGCATGTGTATAGGACTCCTGAGTTCATATTAAGTTGGTATAAAAAATACTAGAAATCATTTTTTACAGGTTATATATTTTTGTAAGTTGGAATAAGGACTCTACTTATTCCTTGTCGAAATAAGAAACATATTTAGATGAATTAGTTTATAATTTTTGTTCTTTTTTGGCATTAAGGAAGTAGATTGACAGTTTTGGATTAGATCTTGAGATGAATTAGTTTTAATGTCATGTGCTTATTCTTTTAAGGATTGATGTTATACGGTCTTTTGGTATGGTACCGTAATTGTTTGGTTCACTTTATGAATTAATACTTTATGTATAAGTGTGAGCAATTTACCTAATTCTTTCTTTTTCTTCTCTTTACATGTACACTTGAGCAACATATGGAGTCTTAAAGCAAGACTCTTCCCCACCCGAGCATGGAATCATCACATCCCACACTACTATAGATACACCCGGATAGCAAGAAGAAAACAAGCAAATTCGCTTGGGGTTGCCTATGGCGGCTTTCATTATTCTTTACTTACTTAGTCTAAATTTCGTTAGTTTATGTGATTTGATTTGATTTGAAGTTCCTTTTATTAATTTTATCGTGTATATTTATAACTATGATTTTGGCCAAATATCTTACTAATCAAGAACTTGTAAGAGTTTAGTCATTTGGAATATTGGTACGCCTTTTGAGGCTTTCAAAAAGGGCAACGAAACTTTTCTTTTTTTGAAAACGTAGCTTTTGAATTGAGATTTGCAGATTTTCTTTTTTTTTTTTAAAAATACATAATTTCAACAATTTCTCGACCTTAGTAAAATTTGATGAAAAATAAAAACAGTTTTCTTATCTTACGGTAAGTGATGGGTGTTTTAAAATAAAAATGGTTGTTTGCTTCCAGATCCACATATGCACATATTAATTAGTTTTTAACTTTTTTTTACTTAATAATATTTTCTAGTTAAATTACTCTTTTATAAGCTATATTTTATTAAAATACCACAAACGATATTTCTTGATATTTTTGTATAATTCTTTTTTAACCTAAGCTTGGTCGGTTAACCGTTATTAACGGATTTTAAAAGGTGCCTTAAAACCCTTCCTTTTAAAATATTTAAAACCCTTATTTGGAATCTTTAGGTTAAGACCACAAGACAGAGTTTGACTTAAGCTTTTAAAAATAGGTGTCCTAATTCACCTTAGAATTAATTAGGTGGCGACTCTCTTAAAATTAACTAAACCTCATAATCGCTAATATGTTATACTCTAATTTGACCCGATTTAAATGGGGTATAACAACTGTACCACGTGAACATCCTCGAACTCTACCCCGGCCCATCGCGGCTCTAGTAGAGGGCGCGAGTGTTTGGTCATCTTATTCGGCTGTACATGTCCCAACCATCTATGAGAGAATAGAAATAAGTTTAAAATCCTGAAGTCAATAATTTCGCACGACAAGGAGTCAAAGAACTGAAACTTTATCCAAACAGTTCCATTGCCTCCCGAAGATAAGCACATACGTTTCCGTACCGATCCGCGAGACTCTGCTAAACCTGTTTGTGACTCATAACACCTATGAACCTAGAGCTCTGATACCAACTTGTCACGACCCCAATTTTCCCCTGTAGGATATCGTGACCGCACCTAGTATCTAAGACTAGGTAAGACTAATAATATGCAAAAATAAAGGAAATTAGGACTAAAATCTCAACATCAACAGATATACATATATAACTGAAAACTGCCGCTCGGCATGTACAAGTAAATCTACAACTCAGAGTAAGAACAACTCCCAAAACTCGGTATTTATAAGCCAGAAGCTCTAAAGGTACTAAATATCTCTATACATCAGAGTCTAAAGAGGATAAGGAAAAGAACATAATAAGGATAGAGGAGGACTCCGAGGTCAACTTCCATTTCTTTCAAAATCTCATAACACCCTTCATGGGTGAAACCTTCAACAGGACCTTCTCGCCAACCATGTAAGACACATCTCGAACCTTCCTGAAGCTGTTCGAATAAATCATCAATGCGAGGCAAAGAATACTTGTTCTTAATTGTTACCTTGTTCAATTGCCTATAATCAATGCACATTCTCATTGTGCCATCCTTCTTCTTCACAAACAAAACCGACACACCCCAAGGTGACACACTAGGCCGAATGAACCCCTTATCTAGGAGTTCCTGAAGCTGCTCCTTCAATTCCTTCAACTCCGTTGATGCCATACGATACAGCGGAATAGAAATGGGCTGAGTGCGCGACACCACGTCAATACCAAAATCAATATCCCTGTTGAACAAAGCATCCGCTGGCACTTATCCAAGAAACCCTGGGCATCCTCGCCCTCTGCTCCGTTGAATGCCAAAGGCTGGAGTCTACCAAACCTCTTAAGTCGACGTTGCTCATCATCTAGCATAACTGGCACAACAAACTCCTAAGCTGGTGCAACCGGCTGGGTTGGAGGTGCCTCCGGCGTCTGAAGTCCCTGTACTACCTGCTCAGGTGTGCGAGTGACAGGGGTCTAGATCCCTCCCCCGGTCTGTGAACTAGCTATGGCTATAGTAGGTGAAACAACCTGAGCCAAACCGGTACATATTAACAAGATCTGAGCTAAAGGGGAAAACCGGCACATACTAACAAGATCTGAGCTATGTGAAAGCTGTGCCTATCGTGATTCCAGGTGCTGCTGGAGTATCCATAGCTGGTGCCTGCACTGGTGCTGCTGGAGTATCCATAGCTGGAGCCTGATCCTGAGCTGGGGCAGTTGGTGGATCAATAGGTGCTGCCCTCGCTGCTCTACCTCTGCCATGACCACGACCGCATCCACGGCCTCTGGTGGCCTCAGCTGGTGGCACTGGTGGTCGTCCACCCCGTCTGGTAGCTCATGTCCTCAGCATCTGTGAGAGAATAGAATAACATGAGTTTAGTACTTGGATCAACAAGTTTGCACGACAAGAATTTCAAGAATATGAAGTTTTTCCTAAAGGTTCTATAGCCTCTCGAGGATAAATACAGACGTCTCCGTACCGATCCACGAGACTCTACTAAACCTGCTCATGACTCGTGAGACCTATGTAACCTAGGATCTTATACCAAATTGTAACGACCCTAACCCCGATCCCGATCGTGATGGATCCTCTCGTGAAGACAAGGCCAGCCAGTCTAACACAACCCATCCATTTAAGAAGTTAATTAACATAAAGATAGTTTAAGACATGATTAATAGCAATATTTTGAGAAAATAAAGATAACAAAGTGGAAAACCATCCCGACACAGCCCTAACCGGGGTATTACAAGTCACGAGCGTCTCAGATACTAAATCATCAAATGTAACTACAGAGTTTCAGATATTTAAATAGTAAGTAAAAGAAATAGATAGAGAGGAGCTCCATGCTGCGAACACCAGCAACTACCTAAAGACTCCTCGAAGATCCACCTGAAGCTGGAATGAGTTAGCACTCGGAAGCGGAACCAGCGAAGCCTGAATCTGCACACATGGTACAAGGAGTAAAGTGAGTACTCCGACCCAGTGAGTAATAATTATAAATAAATGACTGAAAGTAAGAAATCATGCATGCACAAGGTATTCTATAATGAAGCAGTTAATTAAGTAATTTGTAAGTAGTAAACCAATAAAAAGCAAAACAAAATACTTCAACAACAAATAAACAAATAATTGACAGGCAAATAAGATAAAGTAAACACATAGAAATTTGCCCCTTTAGAACTGTAACAACAATATCCGCCCCTCAGGCTCAATCTCACATCACAATGGGTACCCGCGCTCACTGGGGGTGTGCAGACTCCGGGAGGGTCCCCTTACGGTCCAAGCGCAATATTAAGCCATCTCGTGGCATCAAATCTAGGCACTCGGCCTCATATTATTCAAGCCACCTCGTGGCATACATATCTCAGGCTCTCAGCCTCAAATCAGTATCAGTGTTTCCTCACAACATAGGCCCTCGACCTTACTCAGTCAAAAATCCTCACAAGCCCCTCGGTTAGTAGTAAAAACAGTATTCCTCAGCCTAAAAGTCATTTAAAATATCTTTTAAATCTTAATATCGAGTAAACACGACTAAGTGTGAAAATAATGAAAAATAACATGACTAAGTTCAAGTAATAAGTCAAAATAGTGAGGAAATATCAATAAAAAGCCCCAAAGGGTTCAAATAGTTGGCACTAGGCCCAAATATGATATTCAGTCCAAATAATAATGACAACAAACAGTTTACAATCAAACTACATGGTAAAAACATCAACCGGGATGGACTAAGTCACAATCCCCAATGATTCTCTACCCCACGCTTGCTATCCAGCGTGTAAGTCACCTCAACATAGCACTACGATGTGCAATCCGGGGTTTCAAACCCTCAAAACATCATTTACAATCATTACTCACCTCGAACCGGCTAAATCTCTAGCTCGTGATGCCTTTGCCCCTCGAATCGGCCTCTACGTGCGTTGAATCTATCCAAAATCAGAACCAATATATCACAATATGCTAAGGGAAAAAAAGCCCAAGCGAAAAGAATCGAAAAATACCAAAAATCCCGAAATTAGCAAAACTCGAGCCCCGGGCCCTCTTTTCTAAACTCATAAATTTTAACATTATTAGATTCCTCATCCTCCCACGAGTTCATACATACCAAGAACACAAAAATCGGAGTTCATATCACATCTCAAATCCCCATTTAAAACCCTCTTAAACTCAAGCCCTAAACCTCCATTTTTAGTCCTTTAATTCCTTAAATTTTAGTCCTAATCCATGAAATATTACCATAGAAGTGTGTTTTAAGTCCAAAATCCTTACCTCAATGAAGTCTCTTTGATTTCTCTCTTCAAAATTGCCTAAAGCTCCCAATTCCGAGTTCAAAAATGGTTAAACCCTTCAAAAATCGCGAAGTATGAAATATATACCTTCTGCCCAGGCCTTTCCGCATTTGCGGTCCAAAACCCGCTTCTGCGGTACCGCATTTGCGGTATACTATTCACTTCTGCGGAATTCACTTAAGGGACCAGGTCCCGCTTCTGCGAAACACCCTCCGCATCTGCGATTCTGTAGATGCGGCTAACCTGACCGCTTCGGCTGTTCCTGACCATTTCCTCCTCGACGCTTCTGCGGCCATATCAACCCATATGCGGTCCCCAAACTGCAGGTGCAAAAATACCATAAGCAACAATGATTTTCTAAAACCTCTCAAGTCCCAAATCTCCCCGTTAACTATCCGAAATTACCCCGAGGCCCCCGGGACCTCAACTAAAAGTGCAAACATGACCCAGTACCTTATTCAAACCTGTTCCAATCATCAAATCACCTCAAACAACATCAAATCTACCAAATCACCTCGGATTCAAGCTTAAGTTTCTAAAATCTTCCGAAACACATTTTTGATCAAAAACCCAACCAAACCACGTCCGAATGACCTGAAATTTTGCACACACATCCCAAATGCAATAACGAAGCTAGTACAACTCTCGGAATTTTATTTTGACTCCCGGATCAAAATCTCACTTATCAACCGGAAATCGCCAAAATATCAACTTCGCCAATTCAAGCCTAATTCTACTCTAGACCTCCAAAACTCATTCCCATCACACTCCCAAGTCACAAATCACCTCTCGAAACTAACCAAACCATTGAAACTCACATCTGAGCCCTCTAACACATAAGTCAACATCCTGTTGACTTTTCCAACTTAAACCTTCTTAAAAGAGACTAAGTGTCTCAAACCTTATCAAAAATATTCCGGACTAGATCCGACCAACCCAATACCACCAAACACGGATAACAAAGTATAAAGAAGCAGAAATGGGGGAAATAGAGTGGTAACTCATGAGACGACTTGTTGGGTCGTCATATTTTATAACCATTATGTCAAGTCCCCATCTGCCTTTTTATTTTTCATTAACAGCTGCTTCTCCTATTTCACCTAAATCCAAAGCTATTTATTATTCAACCAAATTATTTTATAATGATATGGTACATATGAAATAATTAAGTCGAAAATAATGGTATCATTCGATGCTTTTATAATGTATGAAATAGTTGGGGGAAACAATGTCCATGTTAAGTTACTATGTATTTTTTCCGAGTGTGCAACACGGTCAATAATTCATAAAATAAATATTCATTCTCTATTAAGTTTATTCTAATTTTTTAACATTATATCAATATCTATTTCTCACTCTCACATACTTTAGGCAGAAAGAAAAGTAACTGAAAACAATAGGAAAAGAATCTAAAAACTAAAATAGCTACTGAAGCAGGCACACACAAGCGAAAGAAAATTCTAGTTTGTTTGTTGACTTTGCAGCTAAAATTTTGTCGTACGCTTGCCATGTCCTATTAACTATTTCTTGAAAATGTGGTTTGATCAACCCCGCTCGGCCTTGTCCCATTAAGACTCTGCCCTTCCTTATTAAGGTTTTGCTCCGCCCCGCCTCGCCCCACCTCATTTTCTATTCCTAAAAATCTTGCAAACTAAACCTGATTTTTCTACAACTAATCCAGATGGTACTTGCATACACACCTCTTTATTGAGGTTCCCATAGAGGAAAACATTGTTCACATCCAATTGTGAGATGGACCAGTCCTTCTTAACTGCTGTAGCTATTAAGGCCCTAACTGTTGTCATCTTTACAACTGGTGAGAAGGTCTCTGTATAATCTATTCCTGCCTGTTGAGTATAGCCT
Source organism: Nicotiana glauca (assembly GCA_026770625.1). Taxonomy (NCBI): domain Eukaryota; kingdom Viridiplantae; phylum Streptophyta; class Magnoliopsida; order Solanales; family Solanaceae; genus Nicotiana; species Nicotiana glauca. The sequence goes on from MU746123.1 coordinate 16,430, forward strand.
TTCACAACCAATCTGACTTTGAACCTCTTAATTCTATCATCTGCTTTGTGCTTCACCTTGTACACCCATTTACAACCAATTTCCTGCTTTCCAGGTGGAAGCATTACTAAATTCCAAGTATGGTTGGAGTATAATGCATTAAACTCCTGTGTCATAGCAGCTTGCCATGCAGGATCAATAGTTGCCTCCTCATAAGATGATGGCTCCCTGTCATGACAAACATTTCTCACAAGAGTCTGACTATCAGGAGTTAGTAGATCAGAGGAAATATGGTAATTCACAGAAAACAAAGCATTTAAGGAGGCAGTATTTGCTTTAAGTTGAGGTAGGGAATGAATATAGTCATGTACGTAGATAGGAAGTTTGTGTGTTCTTTGTGACTGCCTTGTTGATTAAGCTTGTTCTTCATGGGTCTATTCTGCCTGGTGTTGTGATGATATATTAGGTGGTGAAGAGATAGGTTTTCCAGAAGGTGATGGACCAGCTGTATGTATAGGTGACATAGGATCAGATGTGTTGTCTGCACTCCTTTGATCACTTAAGTTTTCAAGAGTCTGTTTGACATTTGTATTGTCAGAAGGTTGTTCACTTAGAAGTTCAATGAAGGGAATTGGATAGGGGGCAGATGATTTAGAAGATTTGTTCATATTAACTCCAAAAGGAAAATGGATTCATTAAACACCACATCTCTGTAAATATGAATTTTTCTAGTGGCTAGACTTAGGACCTTGTACCCCTTTGTGTTGAAAGGATATCCAACAAATACATGAGGTGTTGTTCTGGGATTGAACTTATCACTATGTGGTATTGGTACAGTAGGGTAACATAGGCAACCAAAACTCTTTAGGTGAGAGTACTTTGGTTTTCTTCTGTATAGTAGTCCATATGGGGTTTGATTGTTGATAGAACTAGAGGATAGTCTGTTTATTATATAAGTGGAACAAAGGATACACTCACCCGAATATCTTAGAGGTAGCTTGGATTGGAAGAGAAGGGCTCTAGCTGTTTCAAGAAGTTATTTGTGCTTTCTCTCTACCACACCATTCTGTTGTGATGTATAGGGATAGGTTTGCTGGTGAATGATCCCTTTAGATTGAAATAACAAAGTTGCTTCTTTATTGGTGAATTCTAGTCCATTATCTGACCTTATGGACTTGACATTTACACCAAATTGGTTCTCTAATAGGTTCATGAAACTCTTGAGTATCTCAAAGGCATTGCTTTTGCTGGATAAAAGGTGAGTCCAGGTGGACCTGCTATAATCATCCACTATGGTTATAAGGTATTTATATATATAATTTGTAGGGACATTATATGGATCCCACATATCAACATGTAAAAGTTCAAAAGTTTTGTTGGTTGTGCTGGTTTTCTGAGGACATGGTAGTCTTTCTTGTCCGGGCATTGGGTAAATGGTACAATTGAAGGGTTGTTTGGGGGGAAAGTTGGCAGGTATAGAGGTAATATTCTGCATTTTGAAAAAGGGGACATGTCCAAGTCTATTATGCCACAATACATTTACATTATTTTCAGCACAAGAATGAGATAATATGCTAGGGAATTCAGAAGATGGAGTTGTAAAAGAAGCTTGTTTTTCAATAGTTGCACATGAATTATTTACAATTGGAGAAGATACACACTTATTGGTAAGAGATGGTATATTTATAGTAGAATGAGAGGGACAGTGTGTGTTACAAGTGAAACAAGTAGAAATGGTAGGTAGTGTATGAGTATCCTTTACTGTAGGGCTTACATTGTTCTTCTTCAAACAGCTTGGGCACAGGATGTACATCCCATCTTTCACTCTACCAATTACCACATGCCTCTTCATTGAAGGGGCCTGCAGTATGCAGTAATATTTGACAAAAGAAACAAGACAATTGAGGTGAGAGGCCAAAGAATGAACAAAGATCAAATTGTATCTAAAAGTAGGAACAAACATCGCTTTATCTAGAGTGATCTTAGAAGTGAGAGTCACACTACCAATTTCTGTCACCTTTACCTTGTAGCCATTTAGAAGTATAACTAACAGGGGATAGGGCAAGCTTATTATGTTGTTTAGTAAGGATCTGTTAAAGGTTATGTTGTTTGATGCCCCTGAATCTATAATCCATTAATCAACTTTGTTCTTGAAACATTCACATGACAGTTTACCAAAGTCAATTGAGGATGTATAGGCTATCATGCCTGCAAAGTTTGTTGTTCCTGATATAATGTTGGTTCTAGTTATGCAAACTCCTCCTCCTCCTGATTGAAATTGTTGTATCAGGTTCACCAACTGGCTATACTCCTCTTAGGTAAGACTTACATTCTGAGCATTATCATGACTAGCACACTTCTCAATCTCAACAGATTGAGTGCCAGTAGTTGCTATATGTGCATTGGCCACTGTTATATTGTCTATACTTAATTTGTTACTGTGATTGTTGCTTGAATTGTAGTTATAGTTGAAGTTTTGCTTAGCATTTTGATTGAAACTGCTTTGATTTATGTTTGGATTCTGATTTTGACCAAAGCTCTGTGGGTATCCGTGAAGCTTGTAGCATTTCTCCTCAGTGTGACCTAATCTTTTACAATAATCACAGAAGGGCCTAGTCCTATTGTTGCAATTGTTGCTGGGAGAATAGTTTGTTTTGGATGTCCCAAGTTTGATTTATTCAAAGCTGATGACTCCAGAATTAATTGGCCACTTGGTTTGATTTCTCTCTGCCTTTCCTCTGGGATCAATAAAGAAAATTATTGGGCAATTGAAGGAAGAGGATTCATCATCAATATGCTTCCTCGAACTACAATGTATGTCTCATTCAATCCCATAAGAAATTATATCAGCCTCCTATCCTTCTCATCCTTAAGCAGGCTCTCCTTAGCTCCACATGTGCAATGAGATTTAGCAATCAAGGTATTGAGTTCCTCCCATAGCTCCTTGAGATAGATCATCGATTTCTTTCTGGATTTGGTACAACTTTGTTCCATTTGTTTGGTCATACCGATCCTCAATTTATCTTCACAATTCAAATACATCTTTTGTCGCACTGCCTTTTTCTTTGCGGAGTCCAAATTTCGACATTCATTGGGAACAACTCATTTTCTTTTGGGAATTGGGTATTTGAATTTGAAGAGTTGCCACCTAACAGATTTAAGGTGTGTTAGGGCACCTAGAGAAAATAACTCATTAAACCTGTTTGCATTACCAGAGACTTGTGTGAGGGCTCGAAATAACCTTGAGTGAAAGGTGTTAGGCACCCCTCGCGGTCCACAACGGTGGGTACCGGCCGAACTCAATTATGTGAATTAGTCATTTAACAAATAGGCAGTCTAAGCATACATATAAGATAAAGGAAATTTGACAGATAAGCAGTCTAAGCACACATGTGTAAATAAGATAAGGGAAGTCCTAGGTTTGTTAGCATATAGGATCACATCTATACAATACCCGGTAATCCTTCCTCAACTAGAGGGGTTACGCGTGATATTAGCGCACATGTCATCATATCCTTTACTACCCGGTCATAGTCTGAAGCATTCTAGCAACCTTACAATGTATCCTATGCGTGCACAACTCGTCCCTTTACTTATATAGTCCGGAGGTATTTAGGACTTCTAGTTAAGGTGGATCTAGACTCTCCTACATAATTAAAAGGAGAAAACTCCAGGCAATATTTAGGACTTCTGGTTAAGGTGGATCTAGACTCTCCTACAGTAATTAAAAGGAGAAAACTCTAGGCGACAAACAAAACACATAGGACTGGACCAAGGATAGAACAGTTAAAGGCTCACATTTTACCTCCACAAATAGAGCAAGTAAGTGCATGTCTCAAACAACATATTTCAGATATTTCAAAAAGGTCCTAGAACAAGATATCTAAGTGAGCATGACAAGCAAAGAATATGCAACATTTTGTTAAGGCAAGGTGATAGAGACCTAATCTGTTTGCCTACTGATTTTTAGAACCTGTTGAATCTGGGCAGTCACAAGCAAAGCATAGTTTCATAGTTCTTATTAGACCTTAATTACCTATAGGCTTGCCTAGGTGTGGATCAGTAATACCCTATAAATATGTTGTTTAAATGCAATTAGAATTCTGGGAATCAGTTTAAAATAGTTTGAGTTTATTAAGTCCTATAGACATGCCGTCTAGGTATAGTAACTTAAAGATACTGGCAGCTAAATGCAGAACCTGGTTTTAGAATCCTATAGGCATGGCATCTAAATACAGCGATTAGTTTTAAAACATGTTGAAGATTGATTTAAACCTTGTTAATATGCAGAAACTGATATTTTACAGGCACGGCTGATTAATTTAAAACCGCTATAGGCATGGTATCTAAATAAACAGTATTGTAACAACCTATAGGCATGGTATCTAAACAAACATCGCAGCAAACTTACAAACATGTTATCTAGAATGCAGGATTGATTTTGAACCCTATAGGCATGATATCTAAATGAACAAACATTATAACAACTTATAGGCATGGTATCTAAATAAATAAATACAGTAACAACCTATAGGCATGGTATCTACCCTTTCCAAACATGATATGTATAAGCATCCCTCACTTTTACGAATTTTCCCAATATTTATTTACAAGGAATTATTATTAAAGACCAACACTAATGATGAATTACAGAAGTGAAATTGCTACAACTATAGGGAGCCTGAATATAGGCCTAAAATATAAACCCGGCAGACCAAGCCTTCAACCAGTCCAAAAATGCCATAACCTCATAGTGCATCCAATAGTATCCTGGTGTGTCAAAGTATTCCCAATGGCCTCAGGGACCTCGGAAAATGCTCACACCAAAAAAATTTCAAAGTAACCCTTTGTGAGCCAACTCCAGTATGTCAAAGTTCAGAGGAGCCTCATGAATTCCTAAACAATGCTTACACTAGAGGGGCAAGACCCTAGGTGTTCTAAGAATAGGAGTTTTAAACAAGAGGTAGTTTTTAATAAAATCGTTTTGGATTCTTAGGAAGTAAGGAGCAAACAAGGTCATTCAATCATTGTAACTCAAACAAAGGTCCCAGCAGTCAAATAGTATACAGAACACATGGTAACTAAGGGTTTCAACTTAGTTAATTAACTGTCACTAGGTAAGCATTTAGTCAACATAGGGGTAGTAGGGATGGGGAGTCATATTGATCAAAGGTGAACATAAGATAGAAGGGATATGCTAGTGAAGAAGAAATAAGCTTGAGCCGACAAGACAAACAATGAGCACAAGTAGTAGAAAGAGATAAGAGCAGAGTTTGTGTGTGAGTGTGTTTGTGAACTGTTGTTTGTGTGTTTAGAAGAATCCGAATGAGAGTACATATAGCACTTAGTGAGGTAAAAACAAATAAGGTAAAGAGTGAATCAGAGTTTATAAAATAAGGGTAATCAAATAAATCAATAAGCCAATTAGCGAGTCAATTCATATAGAAGAATCCGGAAGAGACCCCTTAAAATGAGGAGAGTCAATTAACGGTACAAAACTAAGGCTCAAATAAGGCAAGAAATCATTCTCATACCATATAGGAATCAAACAAATCCCTAAGTCAGACTAATAGTTCAAATAAGACAAGTATTACTAATCAAAGTCACAAATAAGGAAATAGGCAAAAATCACAGAGAGATACTGATCTTAACAAGAAAATATGATTCGAATCAAAAATAAAAATCAATCAGTATATTGGATTGATAGAAATAAAAAAATAAGGGGAAAATCACTGAAATAACTAGTGTCGGAAACCAAAAGAACTAGGGTTTAAGAATATACACAAAAATTAATCAAACCACTAAAGAATAGTCAGATTCAACACTTGGAAGTTTGAAAATCGTTTGAAGAGAACTTAAGATGGACACTAGTTCTTAGAAATCACTGAAATCAAATAATGATAAGAGAAATAGAAATTGTTTCGTAGAAAAATACCAAATAATACTCAGAACGTTTCAGATCTACAAGGATTTGAACATACCCAAGTAGTCATAAGACTGGGGTTTTTGAAAATGACAGAGACGAAAGGAAATCGGTCTAAACACATTGATTCAAACAAAAACAAAAAGGAAGAAAACAACACTCACAAATGGAAATGGCCATGGACAGGCCTGTGAAAAAGTTCCGAACAAAACCAGGTTGAATCTATTTGAGATTCTCTCATAGATCAACGAAGTCGATCAACCAGAAGATGTAGTAGGCCGACAAGGGCCAGAAAATACAGAGAAACCCCATAGACGGAGAGTTTTGCAGGTGACGACGGCTAGGTTTTAGGTTTAGATTGAGAGAGAGTTGAGAGATGAGGGAACTAAGGGAAGCGGAAATGAAAGAAATGAAGGGGCTTAGGGGGTCGTTTGGGATTAATATGGTAAGTTTAATCGTGGACCATTGATCTAAAGATCAACGACTACGATTAAATGGAGTTACTGGGCCGGGTAGGTTTAATTGAGTTGGGGTTATTTTAAATTAGGCTTGAATTTGGATTGGGGGTCCGATTTTGGGTGTAAATTAGGGATTGTTATTTAAATACCCATTTTACTAATTAAAATAATTTTAAAAATAGCTAATAAAATGATAAAAAAATGGTTTTCAAGCATGAAAGTGATTTAAAATAATTATTCAATATTATAAAAATATAAAAAGTCAATTTCTGTACATATAATGTTGTTATGCCTATGTGGGGGCTATATTTGCAAAATATGAAATTATAGTCTTAACACATGCAAATATAGTTATAAAAAATACAATTAAAATCTTTGAACACTCATATGAACATAAATAATGAATTTAGATGATTAAATCTTCATAAAATAATATAACGGATAGTTTGAACATTTATGTAGTTAAAAATATAGAAATAAATGAATTTAGGGCCTTTAAAAATTGTAGAAAAATTGTAAAACACTTGTGCGGGTTTGTAAATGAATGTACAATATTTTGAAAGTATTTATGAAAAAAATTTAAAATATATGAGGAAACAATTTGGTATCAACAGCTGCCCCTCTTTATCCGGGAATGATGAAAGAGTTTTCGGGTAAAGAAATGATGACCGATTTTGACGAATGGGTGCTTTGAAAAAATAGAGGACGAGCTCTTGTCTTTGAGTTTCCAACATATCCCTGGTTTTACAGGAATCATGCCATATATAGTTCTGGATCTGACGGTGAATGAAGCCGATGGAAAAGGTTCTTTTGTGAAGGGCAATATCTGATGGAGTTATGATTTGTGTGTTTGGAGTGTGACAGATGTATTATGGGGCAAATATCTGAATGGTTATAGAGTAAGGTGGGTAATTGATGGGGAATCGGTTATAATGACAAGATAAGAATGGTATGTGCGGAAACTGGAGTGAAGGTTGCTCTTGTTTGAAGAATGGTTACCCCTTGGATTTCCTGCAAAACATAAAACACAATGCATACAAGCATATAGATGATGCAAATTCCCTTTGGACCATGAAAGATTGTCTTTGGACAGTGCGGATGACGTCCTTAGACTATGATGTCCTGGGCCATGAATAACGAGATAGGAGATTCGCAGGCCATGAAATGGTATTCTCGGGCCATGAGGATGGTGCCTCTGAACGATGACGCCTTTGAATAATGATGTGCATGTCACGACCCTAACCCCAAACCCGATCGTGATGGCACCTCTCGTGAAGATAAAGCCAGCCAATTGAACTAAATTCTCAAATTTTAAAAAATTAAATAGCATAAGAATAGTCTAAACATGATTTAATAGCACCGAATAGCGGAAATATAGATAACAATGCGGAAATCCATCTCGACACAGTCCTAACCGGGGTGTCACAAGTTATGAACATCTATGGACCCTGATACAAGTCTGCTAAATTCGATATGTAGTACAAATTTTTGAAAGGAATAGAAATGACAAGATAATAGAGACACGGGGCTGCGGACGCCAACAGCTACCTCGTAGTCTCCGAATACCGCATGGAACTGGAGGAATCAGCACTCAAGAGCCGAATCAGCGATGCCTGAATCTGCACACACGGTGCAGGGAGTAATGTGAGTACTCCGACCCAGTGAGTAACAAATATAAATAATGACTGAAGTTAAGAAAACACGTAAAGCACAAGGCATTCTATAATGAAGCAGTAAAACATCATTTGAAAACAGTAAATCAGTGAAAAATCAAGTAAAATCTGCTTTCAACAGGTAAAACATGTAATTGACAGCTAAATAATGTAAAGTAAACAGATAGAAGTTCGTCCCCCGGGCTCAGTATCCACAAAGCGCCTCAAGATATATCTCAGTACAGTACCAGCCCCTCGGGCTCAATATCATATCACAAATGGGTACCCGCACTCACTAGGGGTGTACAGACTCCTGGAGGGACCCCTTACGGCCCGAGCGCAATAACAAGACATCTTGTGGCATCAAATCTAGGCCATCAACCTGATATCAATCAAGCCACCTCGTGGCGTATATATATATATATCTCAGGCCCTCGGCCTCAAATCAGTATCAATGTTCCTCACAATATAGGCCCTAGGCCTTACTCAGTCCAAAAATTATCACAAACCCCTCGGGCAATAGTAAAATAGTGTTTTTTAGCCCAAACATCATTTAAGTCTTAAAAACTGAGAAAGAATGGCTGAATAGTAAAACAGTGGAAATTATCAGGACTGAGTTCAAGTAATAGGTCGAAATAGCAAGGAAATAGTAATAAAAATCCCCGAAGGGTTCAAATAGTTGGCACGAAGCCCAAATATGGCATTCAGCCCAAGTCATGATGATAGCAAATAAGTTTCATTCAAATACACAGTAAAATTATCAATCGGGACGGACCAAGTTACATTCCCCAATAGTATATGACCCCACGCTCGTCATCAAGTGTGTGTCTCACCTCAATATAGAACTACGATGTGCAAATCCGGGGTTTCAAAACCTCAGGACATCATTTACAATCATTGCTCACCTCGAACCGGCTAAATCTCTAGCTCGCGACGCCTTTGCCCCTCGAATCGGCCTCCACGCGCATCAAATCTATTCAAAATCAGAACAAATACGTTAAAATATGCTAAGGGAACGAAGCCCAAGCGAAAATAATCAATAACGGGCACAAATCCCAAAATTACCAAAACCCAAGCTCCGGGCCCACTTCTCAAAACTCAAAAATTTTTACATCATTAGATTTGTCTTCCCACGAATTCATTCACATCAAGAGTACAAAAATCGGAGTTCAAATGACCCCTCAAATCCTCATTTTAAGCCCTCTTAAACTCAATCCCTAATCCTCCATTTTTAGTCCTTTAATTCCTTAAATTTCAGTCTTAATACATAAAATATTACCATAGAAGTGTGTTTTAGGTCCAAAATCCTTACCTTAACGAAGTTCCCTTGAAATCTCCCTTCCAAATCGTCCAAAAGCCCTCAAGCCGAAGTCAAAAATGGTGAAAACCTTCAAAAATCGTAAAGGCAAGCTTATATACATTCTGCCCAGACATGCCTGCATCTGCGGTGCAAAATCTGCTTTTGCGGTACCGCATATGCGGTCAACTCATCCGCTTCTGCGGAAATTCATTAAAGCCGGCCACTGCCGCATCTGCGAGTCTTCTTCTACATTTGCTGTTTCGTAGATGCGGCCCCCACAACCGCATTTGCGGATTCCTGAAAATCCCCTCCAGAACCGCTTCTGCGGCCTCTCCCTCACACATGCGGCAGGTGCGAAAACACCGGAAGCAGCAAAATTTTCTGCAATCTCTCAAGTCTCAAATCTTCCCATTAACCATCCGAAATCATCCCGAGGCCCCCGGGACTTCAACCAAAAGAACAAACATAACCCAATACCTTATTCAAACTTGTTCCAATCATCAAAACACCTCAAACAACATCAAATCTACCAAATCACATCGCAAGCTTAAGTTTCTAAAATCTTCCGAATTATGCTTTTGATAAAAATCCAACCAAACCACGTCCGAATGACCTGAAATTTTGCACACACATCCCAAATGAAATAACGAAGCTAATGCAACTCTTGAAATTCCATTCCGACTTCTATATCAAAATCTTACCTATCAACCGAAAATCGCCAAAATATCAACTTAGCTAATTCAAGCCTAATTCTACTCCGGACCTCCAAAACCCATTCCGATCACACTCCTAAGTCATAAATCACCTCTCGAAGCTAAGAAAACCATCGGAACTCACATCCGAGCCCTGTAACACATAAGTCAACATCATGTTGACTTTTTCAACTTGAACCTTCTTAAAGGAGACTAAGTGTCTCAAAACTTATCAAAATCATTCTGGACTCAATCCGACTAACCCGATACAAAAAAACATGGATAAAGAAGCATAAAGAAGTAGAAATGGGGGAAACGGAGAGGTAACTCATGAGACGACTGGCCGAATCGTCATAGTGCAAGTGTCGAGAGATCCTCAGGCCATGACATGGTGTCTTCAGGCTATAAGGATGATGCCTTCGGACTATGACGCCTTTGGATAGGTTGGATTTATGTTGGCCCATGAAGTGTAGAGATATTATAGAAGTGATATCAAGACAAAGCTTAGTCTTGCGCAGAGTTTGTGGGCAGAGCTTAGCCCGTGAGCAGAAGATACTGCCAAGAATAAGGCAATCATTTATGCAGGAAGGGACAACACTTTGTCCCATGAGAAGGCAGTGCTTAGCCTTATGCAAATACAGAGGTAGGGTTTAGCCTCATGCAAGATTTGAGACAGAGCTTAGTCTCATGCAAAGAAAAGGCAATCCTTAGCCTTATGCAAATATGGAGGCAGGGCTTAGACTCATGCAAGATTTGAGACAGGGCTTAGTCTCATGCAAAGAGAAGGCACTACTTAGCCTTATGCAAATGAGGAGGCAGGGCGTAGCCTCATGCAAAATTTGAGACAAGTCTTAGTCTCATACAAAGAGAAGGAAGTTCTTAGCCTTATGCAAATGTGGAAGCAGAGCTTAGCCTCATGCAAGATTTGAGACAGGGCTTAGTCTCATGCAAAGAGAAGGCAATGCTTAGCCTTATGCAAATGTGGAGGCAAAGCTTAGCCTCATGAAAGATTTGATACAGGGCTTAGTCTCATACAAAAGAGAAGGCAATGCTTAGCCTTATGCAAATGTGGAGGCAGGGCTTGGCCTCATGCAAGATTTGAGACAGAGCTTAGTCTCATGCAAAGAGAAGGCAGTGCTTAGCCTTATGCAAATGTGGAGGCGGGGCTTAGCCTCATGCAAAATTTGAGACAATTTGAACACTCATATGAATATAAATGATGAATTTAGATGATTAAATTATCATAAAATAACATAAGGGATAGTTTTGAACATTTATGTAATTAAAAATGCAGAAATAAATGGATTTAGGGTCTTCAAAAATTGTAAAACAATTGTGCGGGTTTGTAAATGCATGTACAATATTTTGAAAGTATTTATGCAAAAAATTTAAAATATATTAGAGAACAAGTGGGTATCAACAACTACTTATTCAACAGTGTCTGCAATCTCTTTGGCAAAGGAGTTTAGGATCCATGAAGTGACCATATCATGACACCTTTCCCATAGGCGGAATTTTGATGAATCTGGATTTGGTGTCTTGTATTCTCCGTTGATAAATCCCAGATTATTCTTCACAGATAATGCTCCCATCAAACCTCTTCTCCACGATCGATATCCAAAGCCATCAAATAGAACAGGAACCATAGTCGATCCAGGATTATCAGATGGATGCACATATAAAGGGCTACTGATATCAACAATTGACTGATTAGGAGCCTCAGTCATAGTCGGTGTTGACTGATTATCATCTTCGCTAGTATTCATTTTGTACAATACAGAATTTCTAAGCAACTGAGGGCTAGAAAATAGTGATTATGAATTTAGCAATAGTTCTTAAACAACTACAGATTCAGAAGGAAATCATAACCTGTACTCACGACTACCGCTCAAAATCAATGGAGAAATGAGTTTGCATGTGTGCGATGTAGTTTGAATCATCACTGACGGAAGTAGAACTAGCAGATTCTGTGAGACAAGTCCAAAATTAATGCTCCTTGCTATGATACCATATTAGAATTGATCAATGGAACAATAATTCGAAGCTTTGCTGAGCTTCGATGGTGAGCTTCAATGGTGAGAGAGTCGTTACCTTCACGCCATAAAAGGCCACAGTAAAGGAAGAGAAAAAGAAGAGAGAACTTTCCAGAATTGCTCAATTGAATTAAAGAAGAAAAATGAGTGGAACCTCCACTATATACAATTGAACAATTAAGAGCTAATTAACTAACTAAGTAGGTTAATTAACTTTATAACTACTAAGATGATTGATACAGTTGTCAACTCTAACTAATTAATGACTTCACTAACTCCTAACTAACTGATCAATATACATCAATATACATAACAAAATCAATCCTTTAATCAGATTGATTTGAAATTTTGATTTGATGTAATTTTTCAATTCCGTTTGAACACTCTTAATAGACAAAATTAGAGAAGCAGCAGCAATAAATGATCTGGTTAGTAAGATATAAATACTGTTAGAAATGGAGACAGGAGCATGTTGCCTATGAAGTAAGTATGAGGATAAAGGCTCATATTCTACATGAGGGTTGTGAATAGTCAAAGTGGACTACTACTACTGTACATATAATTGTCCACCAAATAAATTTATGTTTCATGGTAGGAGCTATGGGTATGGAAGATATTTGGCAGGGAACACTTCCTTCTGAATGGGGTCCTACGCGGTGCGAATTCGATATACGGATATCGAATATTGAGTGGAAAATTAAAAAAAAAGGATCTTCTCGTCCATGTTAGTATTATATTTTTAAACAATCAGATGACGTAAAATTAATTGTAAATAGATGTATATGCATACTATTGATTGCTTGGGCTACACAGTTTCGATCATTATTATAGTACCGTTCAAAAGATTTCATTGTTTATTTGAGAAAACACATATTAGATTAAATTATAACAGAATATATTCAGCAGCTCAGAAGAGTTGCTAAATTACTCTTATTAACATTCAATTTGTTTCATTTTATATGAACATGTTTGATTATGTATGGAATTTAAGAAGGAACGAAAGACTTTTGGAATTTATAGTCCTGAAAATATCATGATATTATATGACTATAAAGTTATGTCATTAAGTATAAATAAAAAGTTTAAAGTTAAATTATTTTTAAATATTAAAAGGAATCATTTTTTTCTGAATGGACTAAAAGTAAATGAGCGAATACCATAAAAATCCCTTAAACTATCATATTTTTGTCAGTTACATACTTAAACTATCTGGTGTCCCCAAAATCAGAGGCAGATCTAGGATTTCCGAAGGATGGGTGCACTATTACTTTTTAATTAAAAAATTAAACAAAAAAGTTGGTAGGGGATTTGATCCCCTGACCTTAGGCTATTGGAAATAAGAGACCAAAACTAGTGCACCACTTGGTCTCTTTTGACCATGGGTTCCACCAAGTATATATACCTATTTTTGCCAAATTATATACATCATATCTATACTTTAACTCGAGGACCACGGGTTCACGTGAACCATATTTTATATGGTAGATCCGCCCCTGCCCAAACCCCCCTTAACTATATCCCCTATATATTAAAAATCCCCTAGTCGATTTTTTAATGAAATGTATAAAGTAACTCGCCAAAAGGCACGTGAGAGATAGAGTGGTGGCATCTTAGAGGACTCTAGAGAGTCCTAGGAAGCTGTCTAGGTCGGCCAAAGGGGCCGTCATACAAGCTACAAGAAGCTAGCATTCTATAGAAAGTTCTAGAATGGCCTAGCATGGCCTTGTCCTTGGGCAATAGGGACTGCCCAATGCCCCACTAAATTAGTATATATCGTCTTGAAGACAAATGCGATAGGAAGAAGGGGCATTTGGAAGTGTTGTTGACTTAACATTTAGGTTTCGGCATAACAAAGCTTGCACTGGGTTCACCAGGGTTGGGAGAGTCCGGGGCCAGTTGGTTGAGACTAGCTTCAGAATTACTAGGGGAATTGCTTCCAAATAAATCAGTCCACCTGAAGCCCCTTCCTCCAGCGCTCTCACCTGATCCTGAGCCAGAGGCTGAACTTATACATAAAAATGGCCCCAATTGACTATTTCTAATGGTTATTTACTGTTACCCTCTTTAAAAAGTTTAATTTTTTTATTTTCCCTCTACTATCTTTGTATTCTAGCCTTCTTCTTCATTTTTATCTTTTTTCTTCCTTTATTCTTATGGTTTCATATGAAATTTTTTTCTTTTCTTGTTTCTTCATTTATGTCTTCTTTCAACCAAACCCTAATTTTTTAAATCCCAAATATCATATTAAACTATATAATTTCCGGTGAAAACGAATGTTATTGGGAAAAATCCAATGTTTAATCGAAGTTTAATGGTAAAAATCACAATTGAGACATGGTGTAGCCATTGTCGGAGGAAATAGAAGAGAATTTTTTTTTTTAACAAATGACCATATGTTTATCCCTTCATCCTCTTCCTTTGATTTTTTAACCCCAACCATTTACCCATTTAATTATTTTTTTTTATTATTAGTTAAAAATTCTTAATTAAATTGATATATCAGATTAGGTTGAGTAAATAGAAGGGTGTATCACACTCACTACTAAAAAATTGATGAGGGGTTTTTAATATATAGGATGATATAGTTAAGGGATTTTGTGGACACCGTATATTTAAGTAGGTAACTGATAAAAACGTGACACAAATCAGAACAGTAACTGTAATTACCCTTACTCTTGTTGTTGGCTTTTGGCTTTCTCTGCACAAGTATTGTTAAGAAGACATCTTTTTTACTTAGATTGATTTTGTATAGTAAAAGTCTCAATAATATTTGTTTCCAAACAACAAATGAATAAAATGCTAGAAATCCAAAAAAATATATTCTATTTAGGAGAATAATTTCGAACATCCTCAGATTTAGCTCTATAATTTATCTCTCTTATTTTGAGTCTTTTTGTAATAATTATTTTTATATATTTATTTAATTATAAAAACTATAATTAAAGGTTCATTGACAGTAGCTCTGCCCATGGAGAATCCGCCATCTTCGGTGGCGTAATGGTGGCCGCACCACTTATACTGACCGCTATCTTCCAATTTTGAGGATTTGTTGAGATTGTTGTCTGTCTACAAAGAAGATGTCGCACATGTATGCAAACTTCGACTACATTGAAATACGTACTTCGGTTAATTTGGTACATCATTGATCTACCATTACCATCGTGTTAATAGTGTTTGAGATTTTAACAGCAACTTTGTCAAGACAATGTGAAAGAACCTTTTCTCATTTTTCTATCCTTTCCTAATGTTCATATCTATTTTATTGTAGCGGAGTATTATTCAGAAAAGATGCCTAATTAATTAAAAAGTAAAAAAATTTGATAATTTTTATAATAAAATTAAATAAATAAAAAGAATTGTTACAAAAAGATTTCAAATAAGCGAGGTAACCCTAATATTGTTAATGAGAAAGATGCCTGAGAGGAGGTCTCCGAAATTATCTCTTCTATTTAAGTTTCGAAAACCAATTCCATTCGTTTTAAATATTGGGAGAACCAAATTTGTCAATGAGTTTGGTCTTTCTTTAGCAGAGAAACCTCAAGAAGTTCATTTATCTACAAATTTTTATGCGTAATTTTGTGACAACAACAACAACCCAGTAGAATCCCATTAGTGAGGTCTGGGAAGGATAGAACATACACAAACCTTATCCCTACCCCAAAGGACAGAGAGGCTATTTCCAGGAGACCCACGACTCAGAGACAATATATCCGTAACAACAACAGAAACCAGAAAAATAGTATCAGTATCGTAAAATACAACAAATAAATGAGAACGCTAAATTGTGAAAGGCAACAAAAATGTGAAACACAACAAAAATAACTAGCAGTCCTAGACAAACTGTTACAGCCCGAATTTTCCACTCTCGGGAGCCGTGATGGCGCCCTGCTCGTGAAAGGTTGGCAAGCCAACTATTAAGGTTTAAACACATTAGCAATTAACCCAAACATATATAAATAGTAACTAAAGATAAGCAGATATAGAGTGTGAAAATATTATATAAAATTCAAATAATCCCATACATGTCTACCCATGAATCTGGTATCACAATTTCACGAACATCTACGAATTTCTACATACACTGGTCTAGAAATAAAACTACAACTGCTCCTAGAAATGAATAGAGAAAGCAGAAAGCTAAAATAGGGAAGGGGACTTCAGGCTCTGTCGATGCCAGCAGATCTACCTTGGTCTCCCTGGACTGAAGGCACCTACCTCAGCTACTCACCGGGTCTGGGACCGAAATCTGAATAAAAGAGTGCAGAGTATAGTATCAGTACAACCGATCCCATATACTGGTAAGTGTCGAGCCTAACCTCGGCGAAGCAGTGACGAGGCTAGGACACGACAACCATATAAACCTGTACAGTTGAATCATGCAAACAGAACTATAATAACAGGAATCAACAGAAAAAGATGGGAAGGGGACATGTTGTAGGGAATATCAAGTTCTAACAATAAACTAAAAGGGAAGCATAAAGGACACCATAGTTAAATCAGCAGGAATAAGGAAAACAGTAACACGTGAATGACATCACCATTTGTGCTTTTACTCTCATTCTCACCATATGGAACAACGGAAATGATACGGCATCACCCTTCGTTCATTACCTCTTATAATCATGGCACGACATCACCCTTCGTGCATTAACTCTCAAATTATCGGCACAACATCATCCTTCGTGCATTAACTCTCAAATCATGGCACGACATCATCCTTCTTGCATTAACATTCACAATATCGGCACGGCAGCACCATTCGTGCATTACACTCTTCCTCACCCGCACAATAGAAACAATATGTCCCGGCAAGGGAATCAATAACAACCAATCTCGTTTCAACAATTACTTTACAAAAATGAATCTCAACTTGGGCCAATACTCCACAATGGTCAATTACCAAGAAATTATCATAAGCCTTGTTCAGTCATTGAAAATTTTCAATTTAAGCATGGACAGTACATAATAGAGTCACAACAATTATAGTATAAGACTCACGGTCATGCTTGACACCAATGTATAGATACTCGTCACCACACCTATACGTCGTACTCGATACTAACACATAACAAATAAGACTACAACTCCCATTCTCTCAAGCTAAGGTTAGCTCGATTCCACCGACAAAATCAAGAATCAATTATCGCTTTACGTCTTGGTTCCACTTCCAATCCGCTTGAATCTAGGCATAATTTATTTAATAACGTCAATAAATGCTAAATAAGCTGATTCTAATGCATGAAAATAGATTTCCCAATATTTTTCCCAAAATGTCAAAAATCGACTCCGGGTCCGCTTAGTCCAAACCGGAAATTCGAATAAAAACCCGATTACTCATTCACCCCCGAGCCCGGATATACAATTGGTTTTGGGATCCGACCTCACTTTGAGGTCTAAATCCCCAAATTTCAATATTCCTAAGTTCTACCCAAAACTTCCAATTCTACCATGAAAACCCAAGATTCTAGGATAAAATCTTGCAAAAAGAAGTTAAGGAATGAAAGAAATGAGCTTAAATCACTTACATATGATTTAGGGAAGAATGAGTATTTGAAAAATTGCCTCTTTTGCTTTAAGGTTTTGAAAAAAAATGAAAATGGATGAAAAGTCCCACTTATATAGCCCTCACAGATCCTTACAATGCTAACAGCGAAAAAAGGGTTGCAGCCACGAAGCTCATCGATGACAGCGAGATGATGGGCGCAGCCGCGGAAACTCTGACCTTGCCTACCACTGACCGCGAAATCCCATCGTGTCAGCGGAATCCCATCACGGCCGCGAAATTCCACCGCGGACCACGACACTTCGGTTCAGAGACCTGCAATTCTTTTCTGGATCTATGTAGCACAAGTCTTTTCCTAAGTCTATACATACCGATGCCTATCCGTAACTCACCCGAGCCCTCGGGGCTCCAAACCAAACATGCACCCAAACCTAAAAATATCATACGGACTTGATTGTGCGATCGAATCGTCAAAATAACCTCTTAAACCATGAATTTAACACCAAAATTCATGAAGTTCTTAAGAACATTGAAATTTCCATTTTCTCAACTAAGGGTCTGATTTATATCAAATCAACTCCGATTCTTCTCATATTTCACACATTCGACTTAATTATTATTTTAACCCTATACCGGGCTCCGAAAACTAAAATACGGGCCCGATACCATTAAGAAAACACACCATTTCATTTTCAAAAGTCTTTATATTTATCAGCAAATAATTTTCTTTAAAAATTATTTTCTCGGGCTAGGGACCTCTGAATTCGATTCCGGGCATACGCCCAAGTCCTATATTTCACTACAGACCCTACGGGATCGTCAAATCACTGGTCCGGGTCCATTTACCAGAAATGTTGACCGAAGTCAACTTTAATTAATTTTAAAGGCTAAATTCAATATTTCTCTTAAATTTCACATAAAAGCTTTTCCGAAATGCGCCTGGAATGTGCACGCAAATCAAAGTGAGACAAAATGAGGTTTTTAAGGCCTCAGAATACAGATTTGACTTCTAAAACAAGAGATGACCTTTTAGTTCATCATATTCTCCACCTCTAAAACAATCGTTCGTCATCGAATGGACATAAAAAAGTACCTGAGCGGAGAAAAGATGGGGATATCGGCCCCGCATATTGGACTCGGACTCCTAGGTCGCTGCCTCAATAGGTTGACCTCTCTACTGCACACGAACTGAAGGGAAATTCTTTTATCTCAACTGATGAACCTGTCGGTCTAGAACGGCTACCGGCTCCTCCTCATAGGTCAAGTCCTTGTCCAACTAGACAGTGCTGAAGTCTAACACATGGGATTGATCGCCGTGATACTTTCGAAGCATGGAAACATTAAATACTGGATGCACAGCTGATAAACTCGATGGCAATGCAAGTCTGTAAGCCACCTCTCCCACTCGATCAAGAATCTCAAAAGGACCAATGAACCTAGGGCTTAGCTTGACCTTCTTTCCAAATCTCATCACGCCCTTCATGGGCGACACTCGAAGCAATACTCGCTCTCCGACCATGAATGCCATATCACGAACCTTACGGTCGGCATAACTCTTGTGCCTGGAGAGAGCTATGCGAAGCCTATCCTTAATGATCTTAACCTTGTCCAAGGCATCCTGAACTAAATCTGTACCCAACAACCGAGCCTCTCTCGGCTTAAACTATCCAACTGGAGACCGACATCGCCTACCATATAACGCCTCATAGGGAGCCATCTGGATGCTCGACTGGTAAGTGTTGTTGTAGGCAAACTATGCCAATGGCAAGAACTGATCCCAAGAAACTCCAAAGTCAATAACACATGCTCGACGCATATCCTCCAAAATCTGAATAGTACGCTCGGACTGCTCATCCGTCTGACGATGAAATGTTGTGCTCAACTCGACCTGCCTACCCAAATACACTGCACTGCCCTCCAGAAATGCAAGGTAAACAACGTACCTTGATCAGAAATGATAGACACGGGCACACCATGAAGACGAATGATCTCTCGAATATAAATCTTTGCCAATCACTCAGAAGAATAGGAAACCGCCACAGGAATGAAATAGGCTAACTTAGTCAACCTATCCATAATAACCCACACTGCATCGAACTTCCTCTAAGTCCGTGTGAGTCAAACAACGTAGTCCATAGTGATACGCCCCCATTTCCACTCAGGAATCTCAATCTTCTGAAACAAACCACCAGGTCTATGATGTTCGTACTTTACCTGTTAACAATTATAACACCGATATACATATGCTACAATATCCTTCTTCATCCTCCTCCACCAATAATGCTGCCACAAATCCTAAAACATCTTAGCAGCGCCTGGATGAATAGAGGGAACTATGGGCCTCCTCTATAATCAACTCACGAAGTCCATCCATATTAGGCACAGAATACGATCCTGCATCCTAAAAACTCCATCATCTCCCACTGTAACCTGCTTGGCACCTCTGTGCCGCATCGTTTCTCTAAGGACAATCAAATAAGGATCATCATACTGTCGATCTCTGATACGTTCAAATAATGAAGAATGAGCGACTGTGCAAGCTAGAACACGGCTGGGCTCAGAAACATCCAACGTCACCAACTGATTGGCTAGAGCCCGAACATCTAAAGCAAGCGGTCTCTCACCGACCGGAATATACATAAGGCTGCCCATACTGGCTGACTTCGTACTCAAAACATCGGCCATTATATTGGTCTTCCCTCGATGATATAAGATGGTGATATCATAGTCTTTAAATAGCTTTAACCACCTCCTCTTCCCTCAAATTTAGCTCCTTCTGCTTGAAAAATACTACAAACTCTTATGATCCGTGAACACCTCACACGACTTGCCATATAAATAAAGCCTCCAAATCTTTAGCGCGTGAACAATGTATGCTAGCTCCAAATCGTGAACTAGATAATTCTTTTCGTGGATCTTCAACTGTCGCGAAGCATATGCAATAACCTTGCCATTCTACATCAGCCACACCAAGTCCAATACGAGATGCGTCACAATATACTGTATATTGTCCTGAACCTGTTGGCAATACCGACACCAGTGCCATAGTCAAAACTATCTTGAGCTTCTGAAAGCTCGCCTCACACTCATCCGACCACCTGAACTGGGCACCCTTCTGGGTCAACCTGGTCATCGGGGCTGTAATAGATAAAAACCCCTACACAAATTGACAGTAATAGCCCGCCAAACCCAAGAAACTCCAGATCTTTGTAGCTGATGCGAGTCTAGGCCAGTCCCTAACTACCTCAGTCTTCTTAGGATCCACTTGAATACCCTCTGCTGATACAAAGTGACCCAAAAATGCTACTGAACTCTACCAACACTCATATTTTGAAAACTTAGCATACAACTGACTGTCCTTCGGAGTGTGAAGAACGACTCGAAGATGCTGCTCATGCCCCTCTTGGCTGTAAGAGTAGATCAAGATATGGTCAATGAAAACAATCACAAAGGAATACAGATAGGGCTTGAACACCCGATTCATCAAATCCATAAATGATGTTGGGGCATTTGTCAACCCAAATGACATCAATAGAAACTCATAACGCCCGTACCAAGTTCGAAAAGCTATCTTAGGGGCCTCATATGCCCTAATCCTCAAATGATGGTATCCAGATCTCAAATCAATCTTTAAAAACACTTTGGCACCCTGAAGCTGATCAAATACATCATCAATCCTCGGTACTGAATATTTGTTCTTGATGGTGACTTTTTTCAACTGCCGGTAATCTATGCACATCTTCATCGATCCATCCTTCTTCTTAACAAATAATACAGGTGCACCCCAAGGCGAGACACTAGGTGAAATAAAGACTTTATCCAGCAAGTCCTGCAACTGTTCTTTGAATTCTTTCAACTCTAGCGGGGCTATATAATATGGTGGAATAGAAATGGGTTGAGTTCCTGGAGTCAAATCAAGGCAAAAGTCGATATCCTTGTCGGGTATATCCCCCGGCAGGTTTGCAGGAAATACTTTTGGAAACTCCCAAACAACTGGCATAGATTCCATAGAAGGAACCTCAGCACTAGAATCATGAACATATGCCAAGTAAGCCAAACACCCTTCTCGACCATACGTCGAGCCTTCATATAGGAAACAAACCTACTGACAGAATGACCAAGAGCCCCTCTCCACTCTAATCGAGGCAAACCCGACAAGGCTAAAGTCATGGTCTTGGCGTAACAGTCCAATATAGCATGATAAGGTGACAGCCAATCCATACCCAAAATAACATCAAAATCAACCATATCCAGAAGTGAGAGATCTACACGAGTCTCAAGACCCCCAATAATAACCACATACGCGTGATAGACATAATCTACAATAATAGAATCACCTACCGATGTGGACACATATACAAAAGTAATCAAAGAATCACGAGGCACAACCAAATACGTAGCAAAATAAGATGACACAAAGGAGTATGTAGACCCTAGATCAAATAGAACTGAAGCATCTCTACTGCAAACTAAAACTGTACTTATGATAATGGCATCAGATGCCTCAGCCTCAGGCCTCGCTGGGAAAGCATAACATCGGGGGTGGGCCTCACCACTCTGAACTACATCTCCGGGACGATCTCCTGCTGGCTGGCCTCCACCTCTAGCGGCCTGACCTCTGCCTCTAACTGTAACGACCCAATCAGTCGTTTTGAGTCCTAGCACTCCGTTCAGTAGTCTGAGGCAATAAGCAGCTTTATTTCAAGAATTATGACTTGTACGTGTGGTCGGAATTGAATTTTGGGAAGTTTAAGGTTGACTTGGAAAGAGGATTCTCATTTCGGAAGCCTAAAGTTGGAAGAATGAACTAGAAATAGAATTTTGAGTAAACGACCTCAGAATTAGGATTTGAAGGTTCCAGCAGGTTCGTATGATGATTTCAGAATTGGGCGTATGCCCCGTTCGGATTTTGGATAGCCCGGGAGTGTTTTCGCGCATATTATGGAAGTTAGTATTTTAGAAGAAATTTCATAAGTTTGGCTTGAAGTACATTTTAGTGTTATCGATGTCCATTTGGAATTTTGAGACAGTGAATAGCTCCGTATGGTGATTCTGGAGTTGGGAGCGCGATCAGAAGTGAATTCGGAGGTCCGTAGGTCATTTTGGAGCCATTTGGCTAAATATAAAAATTTGAAGGTTTTGAGAAGTTTGACCGAAAGTGTACTTTTTGATATCGGGGTCAGAATCCAATTCTGAAAGTTGGAGTAGGTCTGTAATGTCGAATACGACTTGTGTGCAAAATTTGAGGTCAATCGGACGTGATTTGATAGGTTTAAACATCGGAAGTAGAAGTTGGAAGTTCTAAAGTTCATAAAGCTTAGATTGGGGTTGATTCATGATTTTAGCGTTGTTAGATGTGATTTGAGGCCTTGAGCAAGTCTGTAACATATTTTAGGACCGGTTGGTATGATTGGTTGGGGTCCCGGGGTTCTCGGGTGAATTTCGGGTGGTTAATGGATCGAAATTGGGATTTTTGGACAGCTGAAGGATCTGGTTGCTGGTATTTTTTTTTTCTATGGAAATGACCGCAGAAGCGGTAAAAGGGAGCCGTAGAAGAGGATTTGGTCAAAGGCTCGTGGACCGCAAATGCGGTCAAGGTTCCGCAGAACAGGGACCGCATCTGCGGAAGGGATGTCGGAGAAGTGGAAAGCGGGGCGGCCAAGGTGGATCGCAGAAGCGGCTTTGGGACCGCACCTGCGGAACCGCAGAAGCGGTCAAGGGTCCGCAGGTGCAGAAATGGCTAAGGCAGTAAGGTCTTTTAAGAACCGGGGTTGGGTTCATTTCAACCCCATTTTTCTTCTATTGGAGCCGATGGGGAGAAACTTGGAGGTGCCATTTTCATAACTCGTCATGAGGTAAGTAATTAATGCTAGCTTTGGGTTAAATACAAAGTTTATATATGGATTTGGACAAGGAATTTGTAGAAAACTTGGGGTTTGAGGGAAGACATAGAAAATTATTGTTCTTGGAATTTGACCACGATTTTGGGTATGAAATTTAGAGAAAATCATATATTTAAGTTCGTGAGTTTATGGGTAAAGTTTATCTTCAAAAAATTTTGGAATCCGGGCACGTGGGCCCTAGGGCATTTTTGTCAACTATTCGACCGGGGTTAGGAATTGTTATAAATTGGGTTGTAATGAATAATTGCGCAAATATTAATGGGTTTACATAATTATCGGCTAGTTTTGGAGCATTGTGCATCGATTCGATTCTTCAAAAAAAGGTGTGGAATGCCGGTTATGGATCTTCGGAGCGAGGTGAGTCTCCTTTCTAACCTAGTAAGAGGGAATTGTTTCCATAGGTGAGTTAATTGGTTATGTGCTGCTATTTGTGGGGGCTAAGTACGCACGAGGTGACTGGAGTCCGTGCGTAGCTACTATTATGCTATCGTCTGGGTAGTCTAGAACCCAAAAGAATGCTATACTTGGAATAGTTGTAATCCTATGGCTAGTCGAACTGCTTAAATCACATTGACTTAGTAATGAATTTCTAAAAGATTTAAACTTCATCTTATTAAATTTTTAAAGGAGAATTTGGCTTTTAATTTGGATAAAATGTTCCCGGATAAATTCCTAATTGGCTATTTACGCATGAGTTTTGATGTATACCTGCGTCGCATGTATGATTCGCGAGCAGGGTATGTGTTTAAATTTTGGAGCTGGCCGAATGCCTCGGCAGATTAAATAGATGCATCTATGGTTCCCGTCGTTCGACCCTCGGCAGTGCACAGTTTACATTTCTGTTGGAGTGGGTCGTTGACCTCGGCATGATATGCGCATGTTTATACTGCTTACCTGAAATACTTGATGTTGATATTGTTTTTTTTTGGCATGACATAAATTGCTAAAGATAAATGAAAAGAAATCTTGAAAATCCTTTGTTAATTGTTAAAGGTGTTTACCTGTTTTATAGCTATGTGAGTTAGAGCCTGCTATATAAATACATGATTTCCCCACATGTTAGTATATTATTATTTGACCACTAGCAAGTGTTAAAGTCGACCTCTCGTCTCTAATTATTCGATATTAGATGGGATACTTGCTGAGTACACGTTATTTGCGTACTCATGCTACACTTGCTGCGTATTTTTGTTGCACAGGTTTATTGTGTGGCTAGTGGCTTAATGGCATGACAGCATGGTTGACACAGAGACTAGGTGAGCTGCATTTCCTTGAGGCGATTCCGCAACTAGTATAGTCTCTTTCAGGATTTTATTTAATTTCTGTCTAGTTGAATTCCGGACAGTTATTTCACTTATTTGGTTTCTCTTAGAAAATTTGCTCATGTACTTGTGGCACCGGGTTCTGGGATGTATTTGGGTTTTATTCAGAAATTCTACAAGTTGTAAAAATTCCATTATTTATTTCAGAAGAATATACTGGTGTGTTGTTTCAATCATATAAAAGGAGTGTTTTCAAAATTTTTAAAACAAGAATTTAAATAATTATTTTAGTTGGCTTACCTGACAGTAGTGTCCGGCGCCACCACGACCCTTAGTGGATTTTGGATCGTGACAACATGGTATCAGAGCTCTAGGTTCCCGTTGGTCTCACGAGTCATGAGCAAGGCTAGTAAAGTCTCGCCAATCGGTACGGAGACATCTGTACTTGTCCTCGGGAGGCTACAGGGCTGTTAGGAGTACTTCCCTTCTTGATTTCCTTATCGTGCGATTCGATTCCTTGAGGCTTATGCCTTTGATTCCTTCCTACTCAATCTTACGCGACGCGAACGCTTGTTATAAATCAAGAATTGAAGGATTGTAATGGCACTACAAATGTGGTGCCGGATGATTCTTCCAGTATAGTTGATTGGGCTATTATAGTAGCCTTATGGAAGGATATTGTATTGATTCATCTCAGTAGTGGTACTTCTGAGGGCTCTGACGCTAGGCACAAGTTGCCATGATGTTTATGATCGATTGTTCCGTAGTATTGATATGATGGTAGGATGTTGACCTACGTGTCGAGGTAGTGAATAACTTGCAGGGAGGTTTACTCAGTTCATGATCTAGAGATTCGGCATTTTTTTCCCGGCTGGGGAAAGGCAATCAGGCTGAGAATGTCCAGGTTTGAGATGATGAGGTGATGAGACTTGGTGTTTTCAAGTGTGGGGGAGTCTTCATCGGCGGCGTGGTATTATCGTCCTTGATTGAATGTGTTAAGGGTCCGTTGTGCTAGTTTTCTTCAAATTCACCTTTGGAGAAGGATATTGCAGGTCAAAAATAAAGAAGCGACGGTCGAAGATCGCGGGATGCGGTGGTTCAGGATGGAATCTTTGTCCCTAGTATTGATGACTCGGGAAAGATGATGTTCGGAAAGATTTAAAGTAGTAGCGACTTGTGGGTTCAAGTACTATGAGGATAGATTTTATTTAAGGCAACAATTGAGTAGCAAAGTATGAGGAAGGACATGTGGGAAGTGTCAGACGGTGACCAAAATTCCTAGAAGGCCAGGTTTATGAAGACAAGGTCAAGTAGTTGATTAAAGAAGCGAGTTTGCCCAAAGCGGGAGAGTGTCGGATGTTGCATATGGGCTTGGTAGTAGGATGACTGCGCGCCTTAAGGAGAGTTTGTAACAATTTGGGAACTTAAGAGGCTTGAGATTGGGGCCTACAGATGTAAATTGAAGTATGGGCCATTATGCGATAGGAGATTGGGTATAACGGGAAAGAGCTGCTTTAAATGAAGAAGGATACAACATAACTTTGAATTGGAAGGATATTGTCGCACATTTAATTAATGTCCACGAGGGGTAAATGGATTGGTACAGCTAGAGAGTTAGCTCGGACTCAAATTGGTTATAGATGTCATAGTGATTGTATCCCATGCTGCAGCGTTAGAAGATGTCGGAAAGAGCTTTCCACGGGAGAGTTATTCCCTTTGAGCAAGTTAGCAATCGCATGGTTGGCGAAGCTTCTGCGAAGAATTCCATCGATTGTTCAGCAAAGAGATCGGTCGTGCGAACGTGGTTGATGATTCAGAATATATAAAGGGGGTTTTACAAAAAGATTCCGAGAATTTTGGAGGGTGATTGTGCAGGGTTATGTCAATAAGAGATAAAGAATTCTAGTAAGTTCCAGAGTTGTGTTATGGTGGCTTCCAGCTAAGTGGGAGAGTCCCACCGCCTAAGGTTGGGTTGCATGGCTAGCTACTTGCGCGGTTTCTGGTTATCAACATGTTGATGGGTTATTTAAGCTACGGAAAAAGACCATAAGTGGTAACTTGAGCAAATGAATTTTTGGAGGCATGCTATGGTTGGCCTTATTGGCTCATGTTCAGACTTGGGAAAGGATTCAGGATTTATGCCTCGTATGGATGCGGGCTTCAAGGGGAGTGATTCCATCGGGTGCCTCGCCGAGAGGGTGTTCATGTGTTATAAGACTTATGGAGTCGATTATATTCGGGACCAAGTAAGAGCGGGTGGCTCTCAACAACGGTCTTAACGGATTAAAAAAGGAAGTAAAGCATGGTGCATAATGATTTCGAGCTTATAAGTACAATTAAGAATCAAGCTTTGTAGCAGCTTATGAGGAAAGGCACAGAATGTTCTGTGATGTTCTGACATGCGGTGTAGCATTTGGAAAGTATGAAATGGTTCATGGGATTTGAGACAGCACGGTCTCGTAATTCAAGGTCACTCGGGTCGAATGCGGATAGAGTATGGTAAGTGCTAAATGAAGTTGTTATGGTTTCTAAGGCAATCAGGGTAAATCGAAAGAACATGGATTGATTAGCCATAGTTTAGTTGGCATATTGGCGGTAGAGATCGGCTCTTTCAGTGTGATCAATTTATGCGTGTGATTTATGGCGGTACGTGTGAGGCCTGTCGGCCGCTGTAATTGATATTATTCAGGAGTATTCTTCTATTATGGCATGTTATGTGTAGACGGATCCTGGAGGGGCTATGGTGGCTTAGACCACTACTTAGATGGTTGTATATTCTACGGTTATAAGAATCTGCCTGTATGTTGCTATGATTCTCCTGAAGTGAGTTCAGTTAAAAGCTTCTATATGATGAAGTGTTAACCTATTAGCGGTTCCGGAGTTATGATAAGAACCATGTTCTATCGTATATCAGCATGTTTGGTGCAGAAAGTGATATGGAATTTGAGGTGAGGATCAATGTTGCAGTTCGGTGCTGACAAGGATGTCACGAGCTCGGATGAGCACGAAAGGAGTTTCGATGTTTAAGGTAAGTTGGTATTGTCTTAAGTGTCACCTGTGATCGGTATTTTGTGAAAAAGGCTTTGCATCCTGGTTAGGAATTCTTGATCGCTTTTCAGCGTTAGCGCGGCTGGTGGTTTGGATGTGCGGTCCTGTTATGTGTTTTGGAAGGTTGTGGAGTCATGTCCCATAGAAAGATTGTATAAGTGTGTCTTGTAGTCACTCGATTGATTAAATATTTAAACCAAGAATGAGGATTATGGCAATATCATTAATTTGAGAATTTATGCCTGGAGGGCACTTTGTTTATTAAGTTATGGACTGTGGAGGTTCGTTCTGGTTATGAGGGTTGGTCTTATGTGTTATGAGAAAATGGGAGTTATTATGGATCTTTGAAAGGTTATTAACCTAGTTGGTGCAATTAGAAACCGGTTTGAGATCAGTGGATAGATTTAAATGTGATTAGGGGCTTTATATCAGGCCATATGTGATCAGATCAGCAATGTGCTCTCTATGGAAGAGTAGTCGCGGTGTCATTTCGTTGTCAGCTATTTCATGTAATGATGTACTGCGCTGTGCGAGTTGTGAGACGGGTTGGCGAGTTTCTTATGTATTGAGGTTCCACATAGAGATGAGTTTATATGAGCAGGATGGCTCTTGAGATTTAAATCATATATTGCACCTCAGTTGTGTTCGAGTTGGTGGATTATAGCGTTATATGTCTCCCCAGGGAATGGTACTATACACTTAGGGTGTTTATGACTGATATTCGGTATTTTGTTATAATGAGAAATTTAGCTTGATGTACATCTCCTTATGTGAGTTCCATATGTGGATCGGGTGGCACACCGCCATGAGTATGTTATTTGGATCCGATGGCACACCGCCATAGTTATGTTGTGTGGATCGGTGGCACGCCGCCATGGTTATGATTGCTCGGATCGGGTTGCATTCTGAAATAGTGTGATGTTTAGTACAGTTCCCTATATCTATTTATTGTGTTCTGGTTCCTATTTTCGGAAGGAAACTCCTATTAGTTGTGCGCCCGCGTCGCATGTGTGATTCGCGAGCAGGGTAATCGAAATTCCTTTTCAGATATCATTTTCCTTTTCGTATCGCATTTTAATCGGTAGCCTATTTGCACATCATGGAATCACATAAGACTTTTGGTCATGTCAGGGTGGCTTGTTGCCTGAGCGGTTTGTACTGGGTGAGACAAGATTGTTGGATTTGGGATCAGTGCAAATTGATTACGTAAAATATATTAAGGAGCAAAGATCATTATTTGGTTCAGAATGAGGTAATGTTTCTTGTCAGGAGTATAGACTCAATGATTGGTTGACTCGGCAGTTGAATATGAATGTATGCACATCTCTTCCGTCGTGGTGGTATTGTACAGGTTAGAGTAAGACCTGCGTATGTCATGGGGTGCAATGGGAGCATCAGGTTAGTAGGATTTTGACTAAGTTGATCAGAAAATGTTATGGTATACCGGCGAGTAAAGTGATTCTAGGTGTGAATTCAGCAAAATAGTGCAGCCATGTTTGGGTACAACGTGTAGTGATTGATACAATGGTCTTATGTTGGAAACATGTTGGGCATAAAATCCCGGATGTTGGAATTGGGCTCTAAGGCTTATTTGCTTGAACGAAAGGGAATATCTTCAGAATTGATCGAGCTGATGTGTTCAACTGAGTTGTGGTGGCACGGGAAGGTTTATGAAAAGTTAAACAGCGATTTTAGACTACTTCAGTCTAGTTTTCAACGCGTTCGAGGACGAACATATGTTTAAATGGGAGAGAATGTAACGATCCGACCGGTCGTTTTGAGTCCTAGCACTCCGTTCAGCAGTCTGAGGCAATGAGCAGCTTCATTTCAAGAATTATGACTTGTACGCGTGGTCGGAATTGAATTTCGGGAAGTTTAGGGTTGATTTGGAAAGAGGATTCTCATTTCGGAAGCCTAAAGTTGGAAGAATGAACTAGAATTGGAATTTTGAGTAAACGACATCGGAATTAGGATCTAAAGGTTCCAGCAGGTTCGTATGATGATTTCGGACTTGGGCGTATGCCCGGTTCGGGTTTTGGATAACCCAGGAGTGTTTTGGCGCCTATTGTGAAAGTTAGCATTTTAGAAGAAATTTCATAAGTTTGGCTTGAAGTGCATTTTAGTGTTATCAATGTCCGTTTGGGATTCCGAGACTGTGAATAGCTCCGTAAGGTGATCCTGGAGTTGGAAGCGTGATCGGAAGTGAATTCGGAGGTCCGTAGGTCATTTTGGAGCCATTTGGCAAAAGATAGAAAATTGAAGGTTTTGAGAAGTTCGACCGGAAGTGGAATTTTTGATATCGGGGTCGAAATCCGATTTCAAAAGTTGGAGTAGGTACGTAATGTCGAATACGACTTGTGTGCCAAATTTGAGGTCAATCGGACGTGATTTGATAGGTTTAAACATCGGAAGTAGAAGTTGGAAGTTCTAAAGTTCATAAAGCTTAGATTGGGGGTTGATTCATGATTTTAGCGTTGTTAGATGTCATTTGAGGCCTCGAGCGAGTCTGTAATATGTTTTAGGACTGGTTGGATGATTGGTTGGGGTCCCAGGGGCCTCGGGTGTTTAACGGATCGAAATTGGGATTTTTTGACAGCTGAAGGATCTATTTGCTGGTATTTTCGCTTTTGTGGAAATGGGACCGCAGAAGCGGTAAAGGGAGCCGCAGAAGCAGATTTGATCAAAGGCTCGTGGACCGCAGATGCTATCAAGGTTCCGCATAAGCGGGACCGTATCTGCGGAAGAGATGTCGCAGAAGCGAAAAAAGGGGCGGCCAGGGTGGATCGTAGAAGCGGCCTTGGGACCACACCTGCGGAACCGCAGAAGCTTAAATCACATTGAATTAGTAATGAATTTCTAAAAGAGTTAAACTTCATCTTATTAAATTGTTAAAGGAGAATTTGGCTTTTAATTTGGATAAAATGTTCCCGGATAAAATTCCTAATTGGCTATTTACGCATGAGTTTTGATATGTACATGCGTCGCATGTATGATTCGCGAGCAGGGTATGTGTTTAAATTTTGGAGCAGGCCGAATGCCTCGGCAGATTAAATAGATGCATCTATGGTTCGCGCCGTTCGACCCGCGGCAGTGCACAGTTTACATTTCTGTTGGAGCGGGCCATCGACCTCGGCATGATATGCGCATGTTTATACTGCTTACCTGAAATACTTGATGTTGATATTGTTTTTTTTCTGCCTGACATAAATTTCTAAAGATAAATGAAAAGAAATCTGTAAAATCCTTTGTTAATTGTTAAAGGTGTTTACCTGTTTTACAGCTTTGTGAGTTAGAGCTTGCTATATAAATCCATGATTTCCCCACATTTTAGTATATTATTATTTGACCACTAGCAAGTGTTAAAGTCGACCTCTCGTCTCTTCTTCTTCGAGAGTAGACGGGATACTTGCTGAGTACACGTTGTTTTCGTACTTATACTATACTTGCTGTGCATTTTTGTTGCACATGTTTATTCTGTGGCTAGTGGCTTAATGGCATGGTAGCATGGTTGTCACAGAGACTAGGTGAGCTGTATTTCCTCGAGGCGATTCCGCAGCTAGTATAGTCTCTTTCAGGATTTTATTTACTTTCTGTCCAATTGTATTCCGGACAGTTATTGCACTTTTTTGGTTTCTCTTAGAAAATTTGCTCATATACCCGTTACACCGGATTCTGGGATGTATTTGGGTTTTATTTAGAAATTATACAATTTGTTAAATATTCCATTATTTATTTCAGAAGAATATACTGTGTGTTGTTTCAATCGTATAAAAGGAGTGTTTTCAAAATTGTTAAAACAAGAATTTAATTAAGTATTTCAGTTAGCTTGCCTGACAGTGGTGTCTGGTGCCACCATGAACCTTAGGGGATTTTGGGTCGTGACACTAACGGCCTGACCTCCACCTCTAACACCTCGACCTCCACCTCTAGCTACCTGACCCCTACCTCTAGCTGGCCGAGCGGGCGGTGGAACACCCGGTGCCTGAACCATAGCACAGGAACCCTGATGCTAAGAAATGCCCGATGCTCGATGCTCGAGGGCAAAATCTAGCAATATGCCTCGTATCGCCACAAGTATAACAAGCTCTCGGCTTCTGGGACTGCTGACCCGGACTGCCTGAGTAACCACCCTGAAAACTCTTGAGCGGAGGTGCACTGATAGGAGCTGGTGATGCACTATAAGGTAGATGATCTGAGTACTACATATGGGAACTACGGCCACCTGGAGCACCGTGAGAAGTCTGTAGTGCCGAATGAAATGGCTTGGGAGGATGGCTTCTACCAAAAGAATCCCTGCCTCCAGACGAGGCACCACTGAACCTGTCAGAATGACGAGACCTCTTATCCGACCCCTGACCGCTCCCTTGAGTTAGAACCATCTCAACCCTCCTGGCCACATTGGCCGCATCCTGGAAAGAAATCTCACTCCTTGTCTCCTTAGCCATCTGCAATCGAATAGGCTGAGCGAGTCCCTCAATGAACCTCCTTACTCTCTCTCTATCTCTCGATGGGAAGTTTAAGAAGATCATGTCGGGCCAAGGTGATAAATCTTGTCTCGTACTGAGAGACGGTCATAGAACCCTCTTGGAGAAGCTCAAATTGCCTCCGATTGTGCTCTCTCTGAGTGATTGATAGAAACTTCTCTTGAAATAGCTGAGAGAATTGATCCCAATTCAAAACCGGTGACCCAACTGGTCTATCCAAACAATAATCTCTCCACCAAGTCTTGGTAGAACCTGACAGACGAAAAGCGGCAAAGTCGACCCCATTAGTCTCCACTATCCCCATGTTCTGTAGAATCTCGTGACAACTGTCCAAATAGTCTTGGGGATCCTCTAAAGAGGTACCGCCATATGTGGTAGTAAAAAGCTTGGTGAACGTGTCCAGTATCCACAAGGCATCAGCAGATATGGCTACTCCATCTTCAGTTTGTGCTACAACACCCAGCTGAATTACCCCAATTAATTGGCTGAGCTACTGGAGTCTGAAACTAGGGATCCATCTGCTCCGAAGTCCAAGTAGTAGTGTTTTGGGCTCCTCCATTTCTAGCCTGAGAGACAGCTAGTGCTACAGGGAATACGCCTGCCTAAGTGACGCTCTCCATAAGGCCCACTAAACGGACCAGAGCATCCTGGAGTACCGGGGTCGCAATGGAACCCTCTAGGACCTGATCTGGCCTTGTTGGAACTGTCTGGGCCAGAACCTTCTCCTCGAACTCTAAGGCTCTGACGCTGGTGTTTCTGCTCGAGCTCTGGGCTGAGCCCTACCCCTACCTCGGCCCCTAGTACGTCCTCGACCTCTGCCTCTCGCAGGAGTTGCTACTAGGGTCTTAGACTACTGGTCAGTCGATGAAACGGTACGTGTTGTCACCAGCTACGAAAGAATAGAGTGGAAGTTCAATTAGTATTAGAGAAATCAAACCGCATGATAGGAAAGAATAGATATGAAGTTTTTCCTAAATTCTGTAGCCTTACGAGGATAAACACAGACGTCTCCGTACCGATCCCTAAGACTCTACCTAGCTTATTCATAAATTATGAGACCTAAGCAATCTAGATATCTAATATCAACTTGTCACGACCTGAATTTCCCACCCTCAGGAGTCGTGATGGCGCCTACTCGTGAAAGCTAGGCAAGCCAACTATTAAGGTTGAAACACATTAGCAATTAACCCAAACGAATATAAATAGTAACTAAAGCTAAGCAGATATAGAGTGCGGGAGTGTTATATCAAATTCAAATAATCACATAAATGTCTACCCACGAATCTGGTGTCACAATTTCACGAACATCTACGAATTTCTATAAACACTGGTCTAGAAAGAAAAGTACAATTGTTCTCGAAATGAATAGAGACAACAGAAAGCTAAAATAGGGAAGGGTACTTTAGGCTCCGCGGACACCAGCAGATCTGCCTTGGTCTCTCTGGACTGAAGGTAATTACCTCAGCTACTCATCGGGTCCGGCACCAAAATCTGCACAAAAGAGTGCAGAGTACAGTATCAGTACAACCGACCCCATGTACCGGTAAATGTCGAGCCTAACCTCGGCGAAGTAGTGACGAGACTAGGACACGACAACCATATAAATCTGTGCAGTTAAATCATATGCAAATAGAACCATAATAACAGGAATCAACAGAATAAGATGGGAAGGGGATATGTTGCAGGGAATATCAAGTTCTAACAATAAACTAAAAGAGAAGCATAAAGGACACCATGATTAAATCAGCAAGAAAAAGGAAAAAAGTAACACATGCACGGCATTACCCTTCGTGCTTTTACTCTCATTCTCACCATACTAAACAACGGAAATGATACGACATCACCCTTCGTGCATTACCTCTCATAATCATCGCACGGCATCACCCGTTGTTCATTAACTCTCAAAATATCGGCACATAACCACCCTTCATGCATTAACTCTCAAATCATGGCACGACATCAGCCTTCATGCATTACCTCTCATAATCATCGCACGACATCACCCTTTGTTCATTAACTCTCAAAATATCGGCACGACACCACCCTTCGTGCATTAACTCTCAAATCATGGCACGACATCACCCTTCGTGCATTAACACTCACAATATCGGCATGACATCACCGTTCGTGCATTACACTCTTCCTCACCCAAACAATAGAAACAATACATCCCGGCAAGGGAATCAACAATATAAACAATAACATCCCGGCAAGAGAATCAGCTATAACCAATCTCGTTTCAACAGTTACTTTACAAAAATGAATCTCAACTTGGGCCAATACTCCACAATAGTCAATTACAGAGAAATTATCATAAGCCTTGTTCATTCATTAAAGATTTTCAATTTAAGCATGGACAGTGCATAATAGAGTCACAACAATCATGGTATAAGACTCACGGGCATGCTTGACACCAACGTGTAGATACTCGTCACCACACCTATATGCCGTACTCGATACTAACACATAACAAATAAGTTCACAACTCCTATTCCCTCAAGCTAAGGTTAGGTCAAATACTTACCTCGATTCCACGGACAAAATCAAGCCTCAATTACCCATTACCTCTTGGTTCGACTTCCAATCCGCTTGAATCTAGGCATAATTTACTTAATAACGTCAATAAATGCTAAGTAAACCGATTCTAATGCTTGAAAATAGATTTCCCAATATTTTTCTCAAAAAGTAAAAAATCGACCCCGGGCCCGCTTAGTCCAAACTCGAAATTCGGACCAAAACCCCATTACCCATTCACCCCCGAGCCCGGATATATATTTGGTTTTGGGATCCGACCTCACTTTGAGGTCTAAATTCCCAAATTTCAATATACCTAAATTCTATCCATAATTCCCAATTTCACCATGAAAATCCTAGATTCTAGGATGAAATCTTGTAAAAAGAAGTTAAGAGTGAGAGAATTAAGTTTAAAATCACTTACGTATGATTTAGGGAAGAAAGAGTATTTGAAAAATCGCCTCTTATACTTTAGGATTTTGAAAAAAATAAAAATGGATGTAAAGTCCCACTTATATAGCCCTCACAGATCCTCAGAACGCTGACCGCGGAAAAAGGGTCGCAGCCGCGAAGCTCACCATTGACAGCGAAATAACGGGCGCGGCTGTGGAAACTCTGGCCTTGCCCACCATTGACTGTGAAATCCCACCGCAGCAGCAGAATCCCCAGCGCGGCCGCGAAATTCCACCGCGGACCTCGAGACCCCGATTCAGAGACCTGCAATTGTTTTCTGGAATTATGCAGCACAGGTTTTTTCCTAAGTCTATACACCTTGATGCTTATATGTAACTCACCCGAGCCCTCGGGGCTCCAAATTAAATGTGCACCAAAGCCTAAAATTATCATACGGACTTGCACGTGCGATCGAATCGTCAAAATAACCTCTTAAACCACAAATTTAACACCAAAAATCATGAAGTTCTTAAGAACATTGAAATTTCCATTTTCTCAACTAAGGGTCCGATTTATACCAAATAAACTCCGATTCTTCTCAAATTACACAGATTCGACTTAATTATTATTTTTAACCTGTACCGGGTTTCGAAATCAAAATACGGGCCCAATACCATCAAGAACACACACCATTTCATTTCCAAAAGTCTTTATATTTTTCAACAAACCATTTTCTTTAAAAATTCTTTTCTCGGACTAGGGACCTCGGAATTCGATTCCTGGCATACGCCCAAGTCCCATATTTCACTACGGACCCTACGGGCCCGTTAAATCACAGGTCCGGATCCGTTTACCAGAAATATTGACCGAACTCAACTTTAATTAATTTTAAAGGCTAAATTTAATATTTCTCTTAAATTTCACATAAAAGCTTTCTGGAAATGCGTCCTGACTGCGCACACAAATCAAGGTGAGACAAAAGGAGGTTTTAAGGCCTTGAGATGCAGATTTGACTTCTAAAATAAGAGATGACCTTTTGGGTCATTACACAAACACTATCAGACTAGCCGGCACAGCGAGGAAAAATGCTCGACTACCCCCTAACCTACAACCCTAATGCTCGACCTCCACACTTTCCTATCATATTATTATAATAGCCAGCACATCGTAGTTTTATGAGTTGTTAGTATATTGTTCATATTTATCCGGAGAGAATAGGAAAGAGATCTCTCTCAAGGCTTGAGAGTGAAGTGATTAAGACTCAAAGAATCCAAGTGATGACACCTTGAAATCATATGGAAACTCAACTAATAATTCTTTGAGCTTGTGGGATAGCTATTTTATAGAGAGTGAAATATAATTACCAACGCACTTTTAATTAGTAGTAACTAAATTGATAGTCATTCCACATAGATTATACTTTTTCCCGCTAGTGAACATATATATCCTAAAAAATTATTGAAAACATCTTTTCAGAAAATACTGGACATTTTAAACGATAAGCATACTAAGTTTTGAATCACTTCAAATAAAACCAACGAAATGATACCGAGCAATCTTTGTAGTCAATTGCAAGATCTAGAGCAAACAAGCGGTGCTGTATAGAAGTAAACAAACTAGACTTCTGATCATTGATAATTTTGGCACGCATTGCGTGTCTGCATTTGCAATAAAATGTCCTATGTTAAATCAAGTTATTTTTCTGCTAGATAGTAGAGCAGTAAGCAGGGTATGTGTTTCTAGCTTTTGAGTCTGCCAATGGATGGTAGTAGTTCAAAGATGTTAGTATTTGCCAATTAAACAAAAGAACTTGAGATGGACCTAATTGCTTATATTTTTTTTTTCTAGGGAGGAAATGATTTTCTATACACATTTGCAATTTGAATAGAAGAAGATAACCTGATAAAGATTTCTTGTATTTTTTTCCGGGTCTCCTATGTTATTTTTATTAGTATCCTATAAAAATAATTATTTAACTAAAATAATATTTATAATGAACTAAAAAACCAAATCTCCCGAGTGGAAACATCATTTGAATTGCAATCTCATCCATAATCTCTCCGACGATCTAACAGCTTGTTTGGATGGTTGTTATCTATTGTATTGCATCATATTGTTACTTTAAATACGATGTTTATTTTGATTGTTACTTAAATTTTATTTATTGTATTGTTAAATGTGTTGGGTTTTAAGCATTAATATGGCTTAAAAGAATTGTGGACTGCGCTTGAAAAGAAATACAAAACTGAAGATGTCGGGTTGAAGAAAATTTTTTGGACTACAAAATGGTAGATAGCAAGTCTGTTATTACCCAAGTCCAGGAATTGCAAGTGATTATTCACGATCTCCTTGCTGAAGGTATAAATCAAATTAATACTGATGTTGAAAGTAGTAATCTTAATATTTTTACTAACAAAATTTTCATTGAAGGTCTTGTCATCAATGAAGCATTCCAAGTAGCAGCGATGATTGAGAAGTTGCCTCCTTTGTGGAAGGACTTCAAAAAATACTTGAAATACAAACGCAAAGAGATATCCCTTGAAGATATCATTGTTCGGTTGAGAATCGATGAGGACAACAAAGCTGCTGAAAAGAGAGGCCGTGGAAACTCAACAATAATGGGAGCAAACATTATTGAGGATACTTCTCAAAGTAAGAGAAAGAGGAAGCAGACTTTTGGATCGAAAAGCAACCCAAGCAAGAAGCGGTTCAACAAAAATTGCTACAACTGTGAGAAAGCTGGGCACAAATCTACGGAATGCCGTGCTCCAAAGAAAGATAAGAAGAAGGGTCAAGCAAACATGGTTGAAAAGCATGAAGATGTTGATGACTTGTATGATATGCTTTCTGAATGCAACTTGGTGGGAAATCCTAAGGAGTGGTGGATTAATTCTGGAGCCACTCGCCATGTTTGTGCTGTTACGGAAGCCTTTGCAACATATGCTCCTGTTAGACCCAAAGAGACTCTTTCTATAGGAAATGCTGCAACCGCCAAGATTGAAGTATGTGGGAAGATCTTTCTGAAGATGACTTCTAGCAAGGTGGTGACTTTGAACAACGTCCTTCATATTCCCGAGATTACGAAGAATTTAGTCTCTGTTGGACTTCTTGTTAAGAATGGTTTTAAATGTATTTTTGTATCCGATAAAGCTGTAATAAGTAAGAAGAAAATATTTGTAGGAAAAGGTTACTTCATTGAGGGCATTTTTAAGCTGAAAGTAATGGTTGTTGAGAATAATAATAAAATTTCAGCTTCGTCTTACTTACTTGAGTCAAATGAATTATGGCATATGCGTTTGGGTCATGTCAATTATAAAATCTTGCGAAAAATGATTAACTTGAAAGTATTGCCTAAATCTGAATGCGACAAATCAAATGTCAAATATGTGTGGAATCTAAGTATGTTAAACATCCTTATAAGTCAGTTGAAAGGAATTCAAATCTTTTAGACTCAATTCACACATATATTTGTGACATGAAGTCAATACCATCTCGCGGTGAAAAGAAGTATTTCATAACTTTTATTGACGATAGTACTCAGTTGCTATGTTTACTTACTTAATAGTAAAGAAGAAGCAATAGACACATTCAAGAAATACAAAAATAAAGTTGAAACGCAACTTAACAAGAAAATAAAAATAATAAGAAGTGATAGTGGTGGTGAATATGAATCTCCTTTTGAGCAAATATGTTTAGAATATGGAATTATTCATCAAACAACGACCCCTTACACGCCCCAATCCAATGGTATTGCATAAAGAAAGAATCATTCATTAAAGAAGATGATGAATGCATTATTGATAAGTTCTGGTTTGCCACATAACTTGTGGGGGAAAGCCATTCTTACAACTAACCAAATACTAAATCGAGTACCGCATAGCAAAACACAATCCATTCCTTATGAAAAATGGAAAGGAAGGAAGTCCAACTTGAATTATTTTAAAGTGTGGGGGTGTTTGACAAAAGTGCAAGTTTCTAACCCCAAAAGGGTATAATTAGGACCGAAAACCGTTGATTATGTTTTCATAGGATATGCGACCAATAGTAAATCATATTAATTTCTGGTTCATAAATTAGAAAATTCCGAGATTCATAATAATACGGTTATAGAATCAGATAATGCTGAGTTCTTTGAAAAAATATATCCGTATAAATAGGAATGTGAGTCGATTGGTGAAGGATATAAATGACATCGGGAAGAAACAAAATAAAGTTCATTTAATCAGGAGGATCCAAGACGTAGTAAACGTCAAAGAACGTCTACTTCATTTGGACCAGATTTTGTGACTTTCTTGTTGGAAAATAAGCCTCGAACACTTAAAGAAGTTATGTCTTCTTCGGAATTATTGTTTTGAAAAGAGGCAGTCAATAGTGAAATAGAATCCATATTGAAAAACCATACATGGGAATTGGTTGATCTTCCTCAGGAAAATAAACCTTTGGGTTCTAAATGAATCTTTAAGAGAAAAATTAAAGATGATGGCAACAACAATAACAACTACCCAGTATAGTCCCACAAAGCGGGGTCTGGGTAAAAGATGATGGCACTATTGATAAATTTTAAGGCAAGACTTGTAGTCAAAGGGTATAGACAACGAGAAGGTCTTGACTACTTTCTAGTTACAAAAATTACGTCCATACGGATGTTAGTAGCATTAGCTGCAGTGTATGGTCTTGAAATTCATCAAATTGACGTTAAGACGACCTTCTTGAATGGAGATTTCGAGGAAGAAATCTACATGGAATAACCTGAAGGGTTTGTGGTTCTAAGTAAAGAAAAGAAGGTCTGTAGACTTGTTAAGTCTCTTTACGGACTAATACAAGCACCCAAATAATGGCATGTAAAATTTGACCAAACAATGTTGTCAAATACTTTTAATATAAATGAATGTGATAAATGTGTGTACATTAATAATGTTCCAAGTCAGATAGTCATTGTTTCCTTATATGTGGACGATATGCTGATAATGAGTAATGACATTGCCAACATAAATGCTACTAAGTGTATGCTAACTAGCAAGTTTGATATGAAGGACTTGGGAGTTGCTGATTTAATTCTGGGGATTAAGATCCATAAGGCTTCTCAAGGTCTGGCATTGTCACAATCTCATTATATTAAGACAATACTTGAAAAATTCAAGCAGTTAGGGTTTAAAGTTGTAAAGACTCCAACTGACGTGAATCTTGTATTAGCAAAGAACAAAGGCCAAAGCATATCACAATTGGATTATGCTCGTGTGTTAGGATGCTTAATGTACATCATGAATTGTATACGACCAGATATAGCTTGTGCTATAAGTAAATTGAGTCGATATACGAGCAATCCAAGTCAATCGCATTGAATGGCAATGAAACGGGTTTTGGGATATTTAGAACATACCTTGGGGTTTGCTTTGCACTACAATAAATATTCTGCAGTGATTGAGGGATACTGTGATACAAATTGGATCACCAGTTCAACCGATTCTAAATCCGCAAGTGTATATATATTCACTATTGGTGGAGGAGTGGTATCTTGGAAGTCGTCCAAACAAACTTGTATTGCCCTCTCTACAATGGAGGTTGGATTCATAGCCTTAGATAAAGCCGGTGAAGAAGCTGAATGGCTCCGGAATTTCTCGGAAGACATTCCATTTTGGCCCAAACCGTTGGCACCAATATGCATACATTGTGATAGTCAAGCGGCAATTGGAAGGGCTGAGAGTGTTATGTATAACGGTAAATCTTGTCATATAAAACAAAGTCATAAAACCGTTAGGCAATTACTCTCAAGAGGAATTATCACGATTGACTATGTAAAGTCATGTGATAATATGTCGGATCCATATATAAAAGGCCTAACTAGAGAGGTAGTTGAGAAATCATCAAGGGGAATGGGAGTATGGGCAAGAACAAGTCATTGTGGCGGTAACTCTACCTAGAAGACTGGAGATCCCAAGATCTAGGTTCAAGGAGATCAAACAAAGTTATTAATGACAGTTCAACATTGTGAACTAAAAGTTTGGTCCATTCTCGTGATGAGACAATGTTCAGTGCCAAGGATAAAATATTAAGGCTTTTTAATTATTTTTAAATTTGATACAGGGTATATCAAATAGTGTATATACGGGATGACACATTTAGGAATCACCTATGTAAGTATGAAGTGTTAGCCGCTTCAAGGAGAATTTTGCAAGGCCAGTTCTCTATGTACTTATGAAACCAGGCGGTGTTCATGGTTGAAACAAACAAAACAAAGAGAACCAAAGATGGTTAAGGGTTGGTTGTGTGACTTATAGTTGTCTAGGTATACACCAAAATTCGACTGTTCAAAGATATCAAATCTATCGATTGATCGAGTATATGCGACATAAGTTCACTACGGAAAGTTTAAAAGGAAACCTACTTATCCAGATGCAATTAATCCTTGTTTGCGAATCACACAATTTTTCATGCATATTTCCGTGATATAACCATTCCCCATTCATGTGGGGGATTGTTGGGGTTTAAGCATTAATATGGCTTAAAAGAGGGTGAATGGAAACTGGAAGGAAATGAA
This sequence comes from Nicotiana glauca, assembly GCA_026770625.1. Taxonomy (NCBI): domain Eukaryota; kingdom Viridiplantae; phylum Streptophyta; class Magnoliopsida; order Solanales; family Solanaceae; genus Nicotiana; species Nicotiana glauca. The sequence continues at coordinate 58,112 of MU746123.1, forward strand.
AATTTTAAGTGAAATTTTAAGTTTCCCCCATGATGAAGGAACATTGTCCCATATTGGAAGAGGAAGAGGTTTTTAATGGGTATATAAGCAATTGCTCTTCTTCTAGCTCTTAAAGAGTTGAGAAGAAGGCAATTCTCACGCTGTCGTCGCTCGCTCGCTCGGCTTCGGCTTCGGCTTCGGTCAATTGATTGATTAATTTTTTGGACCAACTTTTTGTTAATAGTAAATATTAACAAACATGTTATTAAATATACGTTTTAATAACAAAATATTTATATTAAATCCAAGAATATTAATATTAAAATTCAACCGTTTCCATTTTTTCCGTTTTCTATTTTGGTAACAGAAAATTAACTACCATATTCAGTTTTCCCTCTCTATTGTTGAGTAAATAGCCATTTATGTTATGAAATTTATGTTGTGGCTATTTTGCATAAACAACCATTTTGAAGAGTTGCACCTCTTCACATTTCAACCCAACATTAGCTATAAATACAAGTCCATTCTCTCAGATTTTCAATACGATTTTCTGAGTTTCTCCTCCTTCTTCTGCATTATTTTAACTTCAAAAAAAGTAACAGTAAGTGTGATTTACTTCCAAACTTTGTGTTCACTGAAATACTGAGGTTTGAAGTACCACTACACCAGTGTGTAATTCGTTCTATCCTAGGAGGAAATAATCCATAACCTTGGGTACTAGGAGGGATTAAATTTCTTAAGGAAATACTACGAATTCAGTGGGCTCGGATTAACTTTTGTTTCATTTATATTTCTGTTTATGTTATTTTATTTTCTCCAGTATTATTTTACCAATACAGTGCATTAACAAAATCCGTCGTTATGTAATTACGAAAAATGCCACTTTATGTAACGACCGATTTGGTGTGGTCGCATCGTTACCTTGTCTTTTTCTCTCATCTCACCCTTCATTATTATTAAATAATTTTATTTATCCTTTACTGTACCTTTTAATATAATAATTCCCGCGTATCATAGTTTTTCTTTATAATATTGCAAGTTTATTCTTCATATTGCTGGTGCGTGACATGAAACGACGTCAAATGATATAATTTATCCAAACGTTGTATTCATCAACCGATACAATACAATATAATATGATGCATTATGAAACAAATATGTAACAACTATCCAAATAAGCTGTAAAGGATCTGCTTAACTTCGACTTTTATATTGTCCAACTACCTCTAATAACTCCTTCAAACCTTATTATATACTCTCTCTGTTTCATATTAAATGAGGTATTTTCCTTTTTAGTTTGTTCCAAAATAAATGACACATTTTTAAATCTGGAAATAATTCAACTTTAAACTCTTTCATTTTACCCATTTACTCTTAATGAGAAACTTTATAACCACATAAATATCATGGCCCCGTAAACTTTTTACCCCTTAAACTTTTAACACCACAAGTTTCAAAAGTCTTCTAGTTTCATTTAATATGAAACATAACTAGTATCTAAGTGCTAATATGACATTCGTTAAAAATTGTATATATCACTTATTTTTAATGTTTGGATGGTCGTTATCCATGGTGTTAGGATCGGGAACCCGGGTAGTGCGGAATTTAGCCAAACAACGTTATAATGATAATAATAAAGATAATACAAGTTGATAATAAAGGTAATTAAAGGAGATAAAGAAGGCACAATTTTAACGTGGTTCGGTCAAGGAGACCTATGTTCACAAGCGGAGAGAAGCAATTTCGATATACCAACAAGAGTACAAAAGAGAGTACAAAATTAGAGTAAATATTCTAATTAGTCCCAAATACCCCAAGAGAATAACCTCACAAGATCACTCCAAAGAAAGGGTTCACACAAGTGTTTCCCAACACTCACTCTCTTACAAAATACTCTATAATGAAAAGAAAGACAAAAGCAAGTAGAAATACTTCTACTTTTGTATCTAAAGGTGTGTATGAAATGAGAGAGATGGCCCTCCTTTTATAGGACCCAAACTTGGGCTCCAAGAACTAATAAAAAGATAAAAGGAAATGATAAACCAATCTCTACCGCACGCACAATGGTATTTTGGCTCCAAGTAAAAATATTGCCAGCCAACTCTTCTTCCAATTAGGCTTATGCCTATATAAAATGGACCCTACTAGCCCAAAAGATTGGCCATATTACAAATCTCCATCTTGGCCTAATTTTGGCTGATATAGTAAATTTGCTCCCCAGTGGGCAGAATTATTCTTCATAAATGCCAATTAAGTTCACGCAAAGCTTGAACTTGACAACTGGAAGAGGTTTCGTGAACATGTCAGCAGGATTGTCTCTAGTGTTGATCTTCTGAACAGAGACTTTTTTATCAGCAATGGTTTCCCGGATATAATGGTACTTGATATCAATATGCTTCGTCCTCTCATGATACATTTGGTCTTTAGTCAAGTGAATGGCACTTTGACTATCACAAAAAATGAGAATACCACCTTGGTGTAAACTGAGTTCAACAAAGAGACCCTTCAACCATAAGGCTTCTTTGATAGCCTCGGTCACTGCCATATATTCTGCTTCGGTAGTAGATAAAGCTACAACATGTTGCAATGTTGCTTTCCAACTGATAGCACAACCATCAATGCAAAATACGTAGCCTGTTAGTGATCTTCTTTTGTCAAGATCACCTGCATAATCTGAGTCTACAAAACCAACCAAAGTATTAGTATTTCTCCCGAACTCCAAACATGTGTTTGAAGTACCTTGCAAGTATCTGAGAATCCATTTCACTGCTTGTCAATGTGCTTTACCAGGGCAAGCCATATATCGACTCACCACACTTACTGCCTGCAAAATATCTGGGCGTGTGCACACCATTGGATATATAATACTGCCGACTACACTGGAATAAGGTACATGTGCCATATACCTCTCTTCTTCCTCTGACTGCGGTGACTGAGCAGCTGATAACTTAAAATGAGAAGCAAGAGGGGTACTTACTGGTTTAGCATCTTTCATGCCAAACCTCTCCAAGACTTTCTCCAAATACTTCTTGTGGGTCAGGAATAGCCTGTTGGCTCCTCGATCTCTTTTGATCTCCATGCCAAGGATTTCTTAGCTGCTCCCAAATCTTTCATCTCAAATTCACTTTTCAATTGACTTTTCAAATTGTGAATTTCTGTCAAATCCTTAGCAGCAATGAGCATGTCATCAACATATAATAATAGGTATACAAATGAACCATCATTTAACTTCCGGAAGTAAACACAACTATCATACATACTCCTCGAATAACCATGACCCAACATAAAGGAATCAAACCTTTTGTACCATTGTCTTGGAGACTATTTTAATCCGTACCAGGATTTCTTCAACAAACAAACGTGATCTTCTTTCCTTCAATTTCAAATCCTTTGGGTTGATGCATGTATATTTGTTCCTCAAGTTCTCCATGTAAGAAAGTTGTTTTAACATCAAGTTGTTCTAATTCCAAATCATACATGGCAACTAAGGCAAGCAAGACACGAATAGAGCTATGTTTAACAACAGGTGAGAAAATATCATTAAAATCAACCCCATGTACCTGGCTATAGCCCTTTGCAACTAATCGTGCCTTATACCTCGCATCTTCAACCCCCGAAATGCCATCCTTTTTCTTGAAGACCCATTTGCAACCAACAATTCTCTTTCCTGATGGCGGCTTTACAAGAGACCAAGTACCATTCTTGTGAGGAGACTCAATTTCTTCATTTATTGCAATCAGCCACTTGACTGAATCAGCACCAGAAATTGCTTTTGAATATTTTGATGGTTCTCCAATTTCTTCAGTTTTCTGTGCAACTGAAAAAGCAAATGAAACATAATCTCCTAACCTTAATGGTTGTTTACTTTCTCTTCTTGGTCTATGTTTGCCTATAGAATACTCCTCTTCTTCTGGTTCAACTTCAGGAGTCCCAACTTCAGGAATTTCAGCTTCTACCTCAACTTCAGGAGTTTCAACTGTATTTTGCTCCAAATTTGATGAGCTTGGCTCAGAAGGAATGCGAATCTCAACCTCCACCTGCTTCTATGTACTCTTCCCTTTATCTGTATTAAAAGAACTAGAAGACTCTTTTCTAGAATGTAACATATAGGATTCATCAAAGGTTACATCTCTGCTAATTATAAATTTTGGTTCCATGGGATCAGGATACCATAGTCGGTATCCTTTCAGCCTAGATGCATACCCAAGGAAAATGCACTTTTTAGCCCTTCGCTCTAATTTTCCATCATTTACATGCATGTATGATGGGCAACCAAATATCTTTAAATAGGAATAATTAGCAGGAGTACCTAACCATATTTCCTCTGGAGTCTTAAAGTTTGAGGGTGCAGAAGGAGCACGGTTGACAATATAACAAGCTGTAGAGATAGCTTCTGCCCAAAAGGCGTTTGTCAACCCAGCATTTGAAATCATGCAATGAGCCCTTTCCAATAGAGTTCTATTCATCCTTTCTGCCACACCATTTTGCTGAGGTGTCATTCTCACAGTACGGTGTCGAGCAATTCCTTCATTCTTGCAAAATTCATTGAATTCTTCATTACAAAATTCCAAGCCATTATTTGTTCTAAGCCGCTTAACCTGTTTTCCTGTTTGCTTCTCAATCAAAACTTTCCATTGTTTGAAAGTTAAGAAAACATCACTTTTATTTTTCAGGAAATAAACCCAAACTTTTCTTGAATAATCATCAATGAAAGTTAACATATACCTGACACCTCCTTTTGATGGGGTACGTGAAGGGCCCCAAAGATCTGAATGAATGTAATCCAAAGTACCTTTTGTTCTATGAATTGCTGGAGATTTGAAGGTGACTCTTTTGTGCTTCCCAAACACACAGTGTTCACAGAACTCCATTTTTCCGGTATTTTGGCTACACAAGAGACCTCTTTTGCTGAGGATGGGAAGACCTTTTTCACTCATATGCCCCAATCGCATATGCCACAATTTGGTGATGTCAGAATTTGATTTATCTAATGTTGAAACTGTAGCTGCACCTGTAACAGTAGATCCTAATAAAGTATACAACGTACCAGATCTGCGTGCTTTCACTATCACAAGAGCACCATGAGAAACTTTCAAAACTCCAGCTTCACCTGTGTACTTGCACCCAAGAGATTCTAGAGTGCCCAACGAGATGAGATTTTTCTTCAAGTCGGGAACATGTCTAACATCGGTGAGAGTTCTCACCACACCATTGGGCATTTTGATTCAGATTATACCTTTTCCAATAACTTTGCAGGCAACATTGTTGCCCATCAAGACAACTCCACCTCCAATAGATTCATATGTGGTAAATAAATCTCGATCGGGACACATATGATGAGAACAACCGGAATCTAAAATTCACTCATTGTTAGATTTGAAACTATTATTAGTTGCTAAAAAAATAGTTCCCTCAGTCTCATCAGCAGCTACACTTGTTTCGGCTGTGTTAGTAATTTTATGCTCATTTTTCTTTTCTGTATGCTTTTCTTTGTTTTTCAACTTAAAACATTTAGAAATAATGTGGTCTTTCTTATGACAGTATTTGCACATGACATTTCTGTATCTGGATTTTGACCTTGATTTAGGTCTCTCGCTACTTGTATCTTTCTTATTGGATCTACCTCTTACAAACAAGCCTTCCCCTTGGTTCCCGCTCGTTTCCCCAGTAATATCTCTATCTATTTGTTCATTTGATTTCAAAATAGAGTTTGATATCTTTATACGAGATATTATCTTTTCCATAAAGCATAGTATCTCTAATATGCTTAAACGACTGGGGTAAAGAAACAAGCAATAATACGGCTTGATCCTCATCTTTGACTTCAGCATCTATGTTAATTAAATCCATAAGAAGATAATCAAAAGTATCAAGATGTGTAAGTATAGAGGTACCTTCAGCCATACGTAAAGTGTAGAGCTTTTGCTTTAGGTAAAACCTGTTTCTACTGTTTTTTTCATATACAGGGTTTTCAGCTTTTCCCATATGCCTTTGGCTGAGCTTTCTGCAGAAACTTCATGCAAAACCTCATTTGAGAGATTCAAAATGATACCTGCTTTTGCCTTTTTGTCAATGACGGCAAACTCCTCGTCCGCCATTTTTTTGGGCTTCTTCTCTTTTCCTTGTAGTGCCAAATCTAAGCCATCCTGAATTAGGATACCTTCCATCTTTAATTGCCACATTCTGAATTTTGCACCAAATTTCTCAACATAAGTCTTTGTTAGAGTCATTTTGGCTATTTAAAATAACCCGTTAAATCTGGCTCTGATACCAATTTGTTAGGATCGGGAACCCGGGTAGTGCGAAATTTAGCCAAATAACATTATAATGATAATAATAAAGATAATACAAGTTGATAATAACGGTAATTAAAGCAGATAAAGAAGGCACAATTTTAACGTGGTTCGGTCAAGGAGACCTACGTCCACAAGGGGAGAGAAACAATTTCACTATACCAACAAGAGTACAAAATTAGAGTAAATACTCTAATTAGTCCCAAATACCCCAAAAGAATAACCTCACAAGATTACTCCAAAGAAAAGGTTCACACAAGTGTTTTCCAACACTCACTCTCTTACACAATACTCTATAATGAAAAGAAAGACAAAAGCTAGTAGAAATACTTCTACTTTTGTATATGAAGGTGTGTATGAAATGACAGAGATGACCCTCGTTTTAAAGGACCCAAACTTGGGCTCCAAGAACTAATAAATAAAAAGATAAAAGGAAATGATCAATCAATTTCTACCGCACGCATAATGATAATTTAGCTCCAAGTATAAATATTGTCAGCCAACTCTTCTTCCAATTAGGCTTATGCCTGTATAAAATGGACCCACTAGCCCAAAAGATTGGCCATATTACACATGGTTTGATAATGTATAGCATCGTATTCTTCATGATCGCAGTCGCGACTCTCATTTCTTCAAGAGCGGTTATTTGTATGTTCTTGTTCGACCCAAATTTAATATCCATTCCAAATACTTTGCGATTGAGAACTTTGAGCTCAAGAACAGTTGGGCGATTGGAGTTTTGAATAGGAAGCACGAGATTATGAGATTAGAAACCTCCATTTCTCAACTCGTTCTTCTTGGAGTCGGAGGAGTAGGAGGTCACCCGTCACCAGAATCCGTGGATTTCACCTATTTGAGGTAAGAATCGGTCCTCAAGCGATGAATTAATCTTATGGGTATCATTATGTTATATATGAAGTACAATTGGTTTAGAGATTGAATTGTGAAATGAGAACTTTGAAATTGTGGATTTTCATGCATATATTAATCTTTTTAAAACAGTTGTGTTCGGACACATTTGCACGGACATTGACAGTATTAAAATATGTCTGCTACCTTCCACCAGCAAAACATGTACGTAGAAACCAACTAGTGTTTTTTCCTCTGGTAGAATTTGGACCACGTTGTTCAAAGGTTTGCAACCACTTTATTGACTTCTAGGCTGCATCTATGGATGTTGGATTTTCAAGCATATTAATTGGATTCTTGTGTCTATTTGATATGGGCACCTTGGGTAAGAATTATTATGGTGACATTGATCTATTGATGGTTGAATTATGGATTGGGCATGGAGAAATTGTAAGGAATTTGGTTGAGAATAACTATAAAAAGCATAGTTGAGGGAACCTTGAGTTAGCCAAGACTTCAGGTAACGTGCATTGTGATTTCCTAAAACTTGAATTGATTAAAATATGAAGTTGGTAGGTTGTGGCTTTATAGATTCGTCGACAAATTGAATAATTTTGTTGATCGGAAGTCAGATTTAGTTGCACCCAATGCAGTGGGAGGAGAACTACGAGAAATCGATTCAAATCCAGCTGAGGCAAAAACACTATGTGATTTATTTCCATCTTCCCAAGCTTATGTGGTCAGAGTTACCTAGACGACCACGCTAGAAGTCCGCAATCAAGGAGTGCCATTATAAGTTCTTCACCACGATCGCGCCTCTCATTCCGTGATCATAGGAGGTAGCAGGTCCCCATTGAAATAGTCGAGGTGCATGCAAGTTGATCCAGACACACTATCGTAATATAAAAAAAAAGTATGATTTTATTTAATTGGCAGTGGAGGTGAGTGATGACTTGACTATGGCTTTTTCTTTATAAGGTAATGAAGGTGAGCAATGACTTGAACTATTACTTGTTTTTCATAAATAAGCATGATCAGGAAATTTTAATTTCTAATTGAGTATTTATGTTAAATGATTTGATTTTTTCTATAAAGATCTATGCATTTGATATACTCTGACATGTGGGCAAAAGTTTGAGATTCATAAGTTGATACTTGAAATATATATACGTTACAAGATTGTTGATATGATATGAACTTATGTGTTTTGAGATTACTACTATATGGTTTCCTATTTCATAGAGTTATATTAAGTTGATGTTAATTGCATATTAACTTTGAATGTGACTCGTGTGAAATTGGACTTGAAGGTGAGTCGCTATGCATACGCCACAGTATGTTTTTGTGAACTATTGTTCTAAATGCTTTGTCCAGAAATATTGAATGTTTCCCATTCTCCAGAAGGGTGGTATATAATATGTGTTTCCCCAGTTTGTAGGAGGATGATATTTTCAGTCCGAGTAGGCTGTTTTTTATTGCTCTCAGATGTAGAGCTTTTCCTTTTACTAGTTTGGACAGTATAGATTTTCCCTTTTAAAGAAGGTAGTATATGTGATGTTAAGTTTCATCATGCGTGCTACTATAATGCATTGTTCAAAAATCTATCCAAAGCTCTCGAGCAGGTGGTCAGAAAACAGGATAGTGATGATGCAAATCACATTCCTTTCGATTGAGTCTCTCAAGGATAACAACACTTTCATTCTTGTTGTAACCTGATATAGCTTTAAACACTTATGTCAACCCTATACCTCTAATAACAGGCATGACAGTTGTGGCTGAATGCCAACTTGCTAAGTCCTGAAGATCACAAAGATGAAGGAACCCCAGTCGGCCAAAACTGTCATCATTGCAGGTAATTTCTTTTCCATCATAAGAATTTTAAAAAATTGATAATCCTTAGGTTTGGTTACAATCCCAGAATAGGCATTTGGCAACTTTGTTCAAAAGAGGCAATTCTCAAGTTGCTGATGGCATATAAGAGTAAGATTTCCTAATATCTTCCACATCTAATTCCTCTTATCACAGCGAATGTATTCAAGTGTTTGTAGACTTGTGAGTCTCCCAAATTGCGGTTGTTCTCCATATCGAACAACTAACTGACTAAAGTTAATCAAGTTAATTATCTGGGGAGATAATCTGAGTGAGCAGTAATCAGGGATCAAGAATGTTCAAATATGTTAGTACTTAATGGCAACAAATTAGAGATGGAGCAAGTTGCCTATGGCATCAGTTGGAATAGAGTTAGCAAAATACATGTTCTCTAACTCCAGCACATACCGATGTTGGAACGTATTACAGAAAGCACTGTCTTAAATGTGGATAAGCAAGATGACAGTGAAACAATTAATTAAGACAATACAAAATCATTATTGCATACAATCCCAAAAATAATTCTCTTCAAACCAATTCCACACTCAAAAGAGCCAAAATAAAAAGAAATTAAACACTCATAAAACAAAACACTGAAGGTTGGGATAAGCTCTCATTGACAGCCCTGAAATATTCAGTAAAGTGACAGAAAGCTGATTAATGCTTCTACAATCCAACTTCATCAATGTGAACGTCTTGAAGTCCTTGGCAAAAATACCCCATCTGCCATTTCATATTCCATTATCTGCTGCGGTGTTGCCTGTGCTGTTTCACTCAATTGTTTAATATTATTTAATACGGAGTAATAATTGCAGATTCAAGAAAAGATAACAGATTTATCAATTACCTAAGAAGATTTAATTATAATGTTCATATCAGTATCAAATGTCAACCAAATAATAGATTACCAATTTTCGAGGAAATTATTTTTCATAAGACAGTCATTTTATTGTTTTTGATTATTGAATGGAAAAATGACTTCCTCACTTATGGGCGGATGTTATTTTTCATAGAACTATCTTAACTTTTAACTTCATATTAGTTTCTCTAACCAATACTTGCACAATTTTCATTAATCTTCGGTACTCAAAAACTTCATCAAAACACTCTTTAATTGTAAACAATTTACCTTTATGCAATGATTTATAGCCACACAAAATATATGTCCCTCATTTTACGCCACAAGTTCAAAAGTCTTCTCTCTTTTCTTAAACTCCGTACCCAGTCAAATAGGTTCACATAAATTGAAACGGAGGGAACTACTGTTAATTATAATTTTCATCATATTCGATTAAAATATAGACATATAGTTACTTATAGGTGGTCTTTAAGTATCATGAAAATGTGAAAGATCTTTTATGATGTCACTGTATAAAGATTAAACCACTGTACAAAATTTATTTAGATGAAAAGGTCAAAGCTATACAAAACTGATATAGAGGGAGTATAACGAATCAAATAAATGGTCAGTAGGGATTGAGATTCTATTTGTAAGTACCTTTGTGATTTCGTATGAGGTGAAAATGTGAATATCCATGATTAAAAGCTTCAGAGTAGCCTTGAACAATCATATATAGAAACCTGGGCAGCGATAACGCGCCTCTGTTTCCATTTTCATTATCTCAAGTAGAGCAACATGTTTCATTCTTTTTGGAATCTCCTGCAGCTTCGGACAACCAAGTATTCCAAAACCTTTGATCAAAGGCATAGCAGTTGCGGCTAAATGCCACCTTTCTAAGTCCCAAAGTTTAAAAAGACGAAGGAATTCGAGCTGACCAAAACTGTCATTAGTGCAGGTAATCTCTTTTCCTTCATAAGCGTTTACTAAGTCGAGGTTCCTTAGATTTGACAACATTCCCAAAATAGGCATTGGATCTTCAACCAGTCTTGAGTCCCAAAGCACCATCATTGTGATGGATTTTGGCAACTGATCTGAGAGAGGAAGTTTTTCTATTTTCCCGTGTAACCATAATTTGTTGAGGTTTTGAAAAGAAGAAAGAGGTTCAAGGGGTGGAAATGGTTCACCATATTCGCAACCCAACATGAGAGTTCTAAGACTTTTCAAGCTGCCAATGGCATTCAACGAGGAAGAGTTCATAACTTTTTCCATGACTAATTCTTGAAGATTGAATAAACCTACAGCATCAGCATCTTTCAAACGATCACAACGGATGTATTTAAGAGTTTGTAGACTTGTAAGCTTGCTGAGCTGCACAGCTCCTTCATATTGAGCAATTAAATGTCTTAAGTTTATTAGGTTAGACATCTGGGGAGGTAGTATGCATGAGCTACGATCAGGGTTCAAAACTTGGAGAGTTTGTAAGTTTTTGAGTTTGCCAATGGAGGGTGGGAGTTTAAAGTCATTATAACCTAGCAAACCCAAGAACTTAAGATGGACCAGATTGCCTATGGCGTCAGGTAGTGCAGGTTGAGTGAAACGGATTCTCTCCAAATCTAGCACATACAGATGTTGGAACATATTACAGTAAGAAGTAAACTTCTTACTGTCCTGGCTACCTATTTCTACATCAAAGAACAAAAGTGACCTTAACTTCAATGTTGAAAAGTCAAGTGAGAGGTACCTTTTTGCTCGAGCATGAACGGCATGTCTGTGACACGAGAGGGGCACAGAGTGCTTTCTTGGATCATAAATATCGAACAAGTTTACCTCTGTGGCCTTTTTCACGGCAAGATCCCGAAGTAGGTCATGGAGTCTACATCCAATAATCTTCTCCCAAAATGTTTTTGCCACTTGAATCAAGCTTCGTTTTACTAGCTCATTTAGGAAATCCTCAGCTACATCCTCCATTCTTTCTCCCACTCTAGGTATGAAGCCCTCGGCCATCCACAAGCACATCAACTTTTCAGTGTTGATCACACTATCTTCTGGAAAAATACCAAAATAAAGAAAACATTGCTTGAGCTCTGTTGACAAATCATTGTAGCTTAATGACCAAATGTGAGAGATCTCAATTGAGTTATTCTGCATGTGACGCCAAAGGTGTGCCTTCACTTTTTTCCATTCTACTAGTCCTTTTTTATGGGAAAGTAACCCGCTTAGTACAACAATGGCAAGCGGTAAGCCTCCACATCTTTCCACCATTTTGTTAGCTATTCCTTCCATTGCTGGAGACCACCCAATGTTGTCAAACTTTCCTACGTGACGCAGCTTCTTGCAGAAAAGGTCCCAACTTTCTTCTTGTCCTAGGAAACGAAGTTTATATGCAAAACCTTTTTCATCCGCACTTTCAGCCACATCCTCCTTGCGCGTGGTAATAACAACTCTGCAGCCATTCTTGCTATCTGGGAATGCTCTTTTCAAACTTTCCCATGCTTCTTTATGCCATACATCATCAACCACCAAAAGGTATTTGCGGTCTTTCAATAGATCACGAAGGTAACTTTCTAAATCTCTCTCTGTCATCTTCTCCAACAAATCTAGAATTTCTTTGGTGCAACCTTGGATGGATTTTATGATATTTCGTAGGAGATCTGGGGTGTTGAACTCTTGAGAAACACATATCCAAGCGCGTGTTGGGAAGCTGGTGATTAGACTAGGGGAGTTATAGAGGTATCTTGCAAGAGTGGTCTTGCCTATACCACCCATACCATAAATGGAGATGACACTTCGTCGAGGCTCTTTTTTGAGAAGTTCAGCAAGAAATCTTTCAATGACTTCCTGAAAGCCAACAAAAATCTGATCCTGATCATCTGCATAGGAGGTAGTTCTCCTCAATGTTCTAATCAGGGCGGACCGATTGTTAGATCTATTACTTGATCCTTCTCCTGCAATAACATCGATATTTCTAATACCATAAGTCTCTCGTTTGCGAGAGATATCCATGATGCGTGTCTTGAGGGATTGGATCTCCTTGCCGACGTTGTAGAGTTTGGTCTCCTTCCTACAGATGCAAGCGCAAGCCTTTTATTGTCACATTATTGGAGCTATAAGTCTCCAATATAGCGACAGTGTCATTAGCAATAGAGCTGATTTCAAATATCCATTGTTGAACTCTTTGATCTTCAATTTGCTTTTCTTCTGCATCTTTGAAGAAAGATTGCATGAACAGCAGCTCATTTCTCAGCCACTGCACATTCTCTCTCAGACTTCTGCGCAACGCAACTTCTTGTATGAGGAAATTGCCCAGTTTTTCAACTGCAAATGATACAAAAGCATCAACCATTTTCAGGAATCTTTGTTTTAAGAAACCAATTGTTGTTCTTCTTGAGTGTGTAGTTGATGTCATTCCTAATGTGCTATGTATGCACTTGCATTAAGCTTTGTTCTGCTTCTCACCTTTTCTTTTTAGAAATATATATTATAAGTTTGTTTGTGTTCAGGGAAAATGCCACTGAGGAGGAAGCATATTTTGATTAAAACATCAAACAAAGAATGTATTGGGCGCGGAACAGGAATTTCAGAGTTATATTTAACTAACCCACATTTTCCTGATTCTGTGGAAACACCAACAGTTTTGGGATCTTTACACAAATAGTTGGTTAGATCATTGTTTATTTTTTTTGGCCTGTATATATAGATTATGCATTGATTCATGTATTATACATATATTATACATTCTTCTGCTATTTTTTATTTAAGCGGTTAGATGAATGACTATTTAGGTTAATCTTTCAAAGTTTTTTTTACCCTTTCAAAGCCATTAGAACGTTGTAGTAGCTGCTGTCAGCTTGTTTGGATGGTTGTTACCTGTTTTATTATATCGTGTTGCTACTTTAAATATAATGTTTGTTTTGATTGTTACTTAAATTTTATTCTATCGTATCGTTAAAGTAGCAACACGATATATTCTATCGTATCGTTAAATCTGTCGTTACGTGATGACGAAAAGTGCCACTTTATGGAACGACCGATTCGGCGTGGTTGCATCGTTACCTTATTTTTTTCGTTCATTTTGCCTTTCCTTATTATGAAATAATAATATTTTATCTTTTACCCTACCTTTTTATATAATAATTCTATCTCGCATATTATTTTTTCTTTATAATATTGCAAGTTATTCTACATATTCTTGCTGCATGATATTATGAAATGACAGCAATTAATTCAATTTATCCAAATATTGTATACATCAAAACAATACGATAAAATACTATAGGATACATAACAACCATCCAAACAAGCTGCCGTGGTGTACTCTAGTTGTATAGGAGTAATTTTATTTGCTTACCATTTCTTTTACTATTAGTTTCACTAATTTTCAAATAATAAAAAATAAAGCAAAATGTGAATCAAAATAAGTTTTTTTGGTTGTATCCTGTTGACTCATAGGCGTCGCGTAGGACATCTATAAACAAAAATCATTTTCCGTAAATATCCCAATTTTTCTTCATACTGCTAGTTTTAATCAACATTGAGACAACATATCTCATTTTCCTTATCCTATTTAGACAACGATAGCCTAATCTTCCAACAAAGAAAAAGAAAGGGGAAGATTCTTCCTTTAAATTTAAGGAAAGAAAAAAAAGAACAGGATGGAGTGTTGTGCGTTTCCTTTAAAATAATTAAAGAAAAAAGGCAAAGAAATAGATAAACCCAAGAAAAATAATGTAAACAAACTAAGCATCCTTTTAATATTTTTTCTTTTCGAAAAAGAAAAGACTCCATGACGGCATAGCTTGCATACTTATTTTATTTTAGATATATCTCTTTAGTACTTAGGGATCAAACGTAACTTTATTAAAACTAGTCCAAAAATTCCCTCATTTATAAATGAACAAGCAAAGAATAATTAAAAGGCTGTTTCTTAATAAAAATAGTGGTAGAGGGTGAAATTTGCCCTTGAATTATGCGAAATAGTATAAATTTGTGCTAGTAGAATAAACAGAAAATGCCTAAAAATGCACTCAACTTTCAGAAATGGCATATCGATGCCATCCGTTAAAAAATTATTATTTCCATGCCATTGCCGTTACAGAAATGCCCCATCTATGGCATTATTTGACTAACAGATGGAATTTTATTTTTAAAAATATTTATAAGACTTGAATTTCCACGTGTCCTGTTATTATTTGTCCGAATTAACCCCTGCCCCACTTAATTCTAACATTAGTTAAGTCCATCTACCCAAAACCAACCCGATTAAAACAAAACCAAATCCCCTTCAGCAAATCCTCTTCTTCTTCTCCAAATTAGCAACCCTAAAACCTCCATTAAATTCAATTTTTTCACTATCATTCTGAAATTGTAACCCTAGCTCTCTAGCGCATCATTTCACGTTTCCCCCAACGTAACTTTTTATTATTAAAGAGTTCAAAATGTCTGCTGGGTCAAACGGCTCAATTGACTCAAAGAGGAAGTGTCATTGTGGAAGTGGTAAATCCACAATGACATAGGAAGTGTCGTTATATTTTTCTTTCATTCAACATAAAACATAGGAACGTGGGGGAAAGGAGGGGGAGGGGGAGGGTAGTATAAAAAATTATTTTCCTAAAAAATATTTTCTACTCTCTAACCAAACACCAAAAAATATTTTCCGCAAAAAGATTTTCACTCACCAACCAAACAAGGGAAAATAAGTGATAAAACCACTCATTTTCCATGAAAACATTTTCTAGGAAAACATTTTCCTTCATACCAAACACACCCTAAGTATCTCATTGTATTCTTCTTCTTCCCTAGTGGTTAATTTTTCAAAGCCAAGATTTTTTTTTTCTGAATTAATCAAATCTCTGAATAATACGAAAATCTCTAGGCTTTCCTCCGCTAATGAATGTCTATAATCTCCAATGAGTCTAATTTGAAATCTTGCGCACTAAAAGCACTTTTTGATGGTCCAAAATTTTTCCCAAACACTTGAAACTTAGTTGATCACTTGATTGTGAGAAAATTAAGAGAATAATATAGATGGAATGTAATAGATTTGAAAGAGAATGATTGATTTTTTGGGAAATAATGAAGAAGGAAGGGGGTATTTATAGTTAAAATAGGGCCAAAGTATAATTTAATAAATTTAGGAGTTATATTAAAAGTTTGGGGGATAGTGTTTTTTTTTTGGGTGGGGGGAGGGGTTGGGGGGAGCAAATACGGCCGTTTATGGCCGTTGTGAACGGCTAAATTTGCAATGGAGGTCGTTACCCAATGCCTATATTTCAAAAAAAATATTAAATAGCACGCGGGGCAGGTGTGTGACGACCCGACCTGTTGTCTCATGTGTTTCTGTCCCATTTTCCCCGTTTTATGCTTCTTCATGTTTCAGTATATGTGTTTGGTGAATTTGAAGTGATTCGGATAGAGTTTGGTAAGAAATGAGACGATTAGTCTCTTTAAGGAAGAATTAGTTTGGAAAAGTCAACCGGATATTGACTTGTGAGTTAGAGGGCTCGGAATTGAATTCCAATGATTCGATTAGTTTCGGGGGAAGATTTAAGGCTTAGGAGCGCAATCGGAAGTAATTTTGGAGGTCCGGTGAAGAAGTTAGCCTATTTTGGCGAAGTAAGTATTTTGGTGATTTCCGGTTAATAGGTGAAATTTTGATCCGGGAGTCGTAATGGAATTCCGAGAGTTTCAGTAGCTTCGTTAGGTGATTTTGGACTTGTATGAAAAATTTCAATTGATTCGGAGGGGTTTAGGTCGGGTTTTTGATTGAATGTGAGTTTTGAAAGTTTTAGTTTAACTTAAGCCTTGATTTGATGATATTTGAGGATTTTGATGTTAATAATAGTATTTTTATGGTTCGAACAAGTTTGGATAATGTTTTAAGTCATGTTGGTATTTTTGGTTGAGGTCCCGGGGGCCTCGGGTGTGTTTCGGATACCCAACGGGTTATTTTTGGAAGTTTTGAACTGCTGTTGCTGGTATCTGGTGTTGTCATTCGCGTCCGCAAGGTCCTATCGCGTTCGCGAAGCAGAAATTGGCTTTTGAGACTTTTGGTCTTCACGTTCGCGACAGTGCTTTGCGTTCGCAAAGAAGGAATTGCCATCTGGGACTTTTGTTCTCCGCGTTTGCGACAGTGCTTCGCGTTCGCGAAGAAGGAATTTTCAGTCGCGCAGGTCCTATTTCGGAAGCTCATATCTTTGCATATACAAAGAAGTGTGAGGTGATTCAATAACGAAAGTTGTAGCTCTTTGAATCTAGTTTCCAGAAACATATTATAATAGACATTTGGAGTTGTGTGTAAAAATTTATGACCATTACAATAGAGGCTGTCCGAGCAGAGTTTGGAAAATGAATTTTTGGAACTTTGTTCTTCGCGAACGCGAGAGAAGGACTGCGAACGCGAAGAACAAATCTCTGGGCAGCAGAATAAAGTCCAAACTTCGTCCCATTTGTCATTTTTGATGATTTGGAGCACGGATAAGGCGATTTTTCGGGAGATTTTTGGAGAGAACAACGAGGTAAGTACTCTTAACTCAATTTTGGTTGTATAACTCGAATCTATTGCAAGTTTTGGTGTTTAATTTGAGAATTTTAGTTAAAAAGGGTAGAAAACCCTCTTGGATAGAATCAAGGATTTGAGGGTTGAAATGATATGGAAATTTAATGATTTTTACATGGTTAGACTCGTGGCGAGATAAGGAAGCCGGCGATATTAATTTTATAATTTTTCGAGACGTGGGCCCGGGGCTCGGGTTTCGCAAATTTCGTGAATTTTGATATTTTTTGATTGTTTTTGATTGGGTAATGTCCCACATATTGTAATGTATTCGCTTTGGTTTTGATTAGATTCGACGCACGTGGAGGCCAATTTGAGGGGCAAAGGCGTCGCGAGCGAGGAATTCCACCGGTTCGAGGTGAGTAATACTTGTGAATGATATCCTGAGGGTTTGAAACCCCGGATTTTTGCACATCATAGTGCTGTATTGT
>MU746124.1:5614-60453 GCA_026770625.1 Nicotiana glauca
AGCCAAATAAAATTAGAAGATGAAAGGATGAATTGAAGACTTCAAGTCTTGAAAATGGGAGAATAAGAGAATGAGAGAAATTGAGATAGAGAAATGAGATTTGAGTGAGAAATGAAGAAGAGAAGGGGGGTATTTATAATTTTAGAAAAGGTTATTTTTGTAAAATTAAAAAGGGTTAAAAATATATTAAAAATGGCTATTTTTGCAATAAATCCGTTGGCCAACGGATCAGTCCAATTTCTGACCGTTGCCAACGGTCAATGGGACCCACATGTGCCAGATTTTTAAAAAAAAAAAAAAAAAAATTGCCGTTATACCGGGCCGGTTCCGGGCCGGTTAAACCGGTACGGGTACTGTTCACCCGGACCGGGCTTAACGGGTCCGGTTAACCGGTACTAAAAAATTAACGGAACTAACCCCATTCCCCAACCAACTCAGCCCACCCGGCCCCCTACGAACCGGGCCGGTCCGGTTCCGGTTTAAACCGGTCTGGGCCGGTCCGGTTCCGGTCCTACCCGGCCCGTTAGACACCCTTAATTGTGGCATAGACATTACATTTGTAGCATTCATGTTAATTTTTAGTATACTTTGAGAATATCAGAAGCTACTACTGCATCTACTGGTACATTTGTAAACAGATTCAGAGTCGGCATTTCTTTTGGGAAATGGGTGGTTTGTAATTAAGAATCATATTGTTGGGAGATGAAAACCGGAGAGCTTCTCTCTTGTTTTTGTATTTTAGCCCGTTGGAATCGTGACTTTTTTTTTTTTTTTCCTTTGTAGTTCACCTTATGTGAAAATTCTATCATATCAAATCACTTTTATTTTATTATAACATGTAACTTTTCTTATTTTTAAGATTACAAATCAAAAATTATTTGTAAATACTTTTTGTGTAATCTGAAAGTACTAATATATATATACACACACACCTTAGGTACCTTAGGTGTGTATAAATTAAGAATATGCACTTACGATGTTGAAATTGGTACAGTTGCTTTGATCTTTCTCAAGATTACTAAAATTAATCATGATTATACTTCCTAAACTTGGCCATCAACAATATCTCTTTTATGCTTTAAAGATTAAGAACTACTCAAGAAGATATAATGTCTTGGGAAAATATGGGATCACAAATAAGAATCTGATCTTTATTTGTGCCACTAAGTTTAATTATACTTTTTCCCTATTATACAATCATTTTTCTTTAAATAAAAAATAGCTTTTGTAATCCAAACATTAAAGTGTTAATTTTACTGTTTGTAATCCAAACAGTAAAGTAAAGTGTTAGGTTTTTTTTTTTTTAAAATTGCTTCCTGTGAAATTGTTCCAACAGTAAAAATCTGCTACAACATACAATTCTTTATAGAACAATTTCCTTCTTTAATAAGTCAAATTGCATTGACAATGTAAAAACTCTTTACTTTATCATTGTATCTATTCAAATCCGTCCAATAATATGTTAGTTCTTATACCTACATGCTCTTTCTTACTATAATTTTCTTTCGTTCCTTAATTTTGGGAAATCTAAATTTTATTTTTGTTTTCTGCAGAAACTAATGACGGCATTAAGGTGCTCCACTGATTAGCCAGTTCTATGAAAGAAATATCAATTCATCACTTAATTGTATATAATTCTGAGTATAGCCATCTGTCAGTCTTTGTTTAAATACTTCAAATTTTCTGTACATACGGTGTTCCATAAATGGCTCCAGTGAGCAATTTAGCAATTCCAATTTTGGTGGATTTTTGTTTTATATGTTCTAAATTTTGGTAGGTCAGAGTTGGAGTTTTGTTTGGTTTTTTCTAGATGTTGGTGGATTATAATAAAACTTCTCATTCTATATATTGTTATGATTATGCATGTCATGAAAGTGGATGATAGCTTCCCTGACTTTCACACTACTGCATTTTCTTTCTATATATTGTTATGATTATGTATGTTTGTTTTGAGTCGAGGGTCTATCGGTAACTGCCTCTGTATCTGCATACGGTAGGGGTAAGGCTGCGTACTAACCACCCTCATCCCCATATCCCACTTGTGGGAGTTTTATAGTTATTGTTGCATCGGCGCCAACAAACATTGTCCTTGTAAGGAAATAGAGCAGATTGGTGTAAATAGATGGTATCCAAAGGATTGGAGCAGTATGCTAATCACAAGTAAACCATATGAAAGTAACAAAGGAGATATTATGGCCTGATGCAAGTATTACTTGAGCAAAACATTGGTAATAGTTATTCATTTGGTTCTGTCTTTTTATCACCAATCAGAAGCGTAGATATATTACAAGATAAATAGCATATTTTGCCTCAACAAATAGCTCTAAAATTCGATATGTATAGCAGTTCTCTAATTAAACTGAAAATACATTAACTAAAGTTCCATAGTTGTCTTGCATGTCCTGTTGAATCTGATTAGCTGAATTCCCGACAGATTTTTCATAGTCGCTTATATCAGTTAGAGCAAGTGTGATTATATATATCTGCAAAATCTCGAGGGGTTGAATTCAAATACCAGCAACCTTTGAAAATAGTTGTTCAAGGCGCAGAAAGGGACCACAACTGGCTTTCCAGTATCGAATCTCCAAATCGTTTAGTAGTAAGAACGTCAAGCAAGGAAACCCTTCATCTACTACTTCCCACTCCTCGCCCGTGAAGGCACTCCCTTCTAGTTTAAGGGACTCGAGTTTGGACAACTTACCTTGACAATGCTCAAATCCTTGCACTGCAAATAGGTCCCGCGAAAAAGCTAATATCTTAAGGTTCTGTGACTTTTTGCCTCCCAATAAGAAAGTCCTCTGGAGCAAAACCTAAAGGTGCAATACTTTCGACGAAAGCAAGTGCATAACTAAGATGAAATTCCAGTTCCTCGAGCTGATCTAAGTCACGAAAATCATACAGGTCCTCGCGACTACTAGAGTCTTCTTGGATGCCATCATTGCCATGTATCTGCAACTTCTTTAAATTAGGAAATATTCTAAAGAAAGACTCGGTACAATACCAAGGATTCCATCCGTACAGACACTGCAAATTTTTCAGAACCAAACTTTTCTCTGTAGGCTCATCATGAAATGGCAAGTAACTCCCGTCCAAACAAAGGTGCTTTAGTTGTGGCATCGTCAAAATATCCGATGGTAATATCAGAGGATATGGCTGAGGTTGGGGATTTGGAAGAGTTAGTACAAAAGATTGCAGATAACATAGGCTAGAAATTGATGGAGGAATGTCTATTGACGAGGGAAGTATCTCTCTATGTCTTGGATAGAACTCACTAGATAGAGATGGAGGAATGTCTATTGATGAGGGAAGTCTAACTCTAGCTCTTAGAAAATCATCACATCTCATTAAAGCAATGTCTAGTACTCTTACTATGTTGAAAGGGAAAATACTTGCATGAATGAATGCTCTCTAAAACAAATACTAAGAGAATGGACCTCACTGTTAGTATACCTAGCAAATTCTTCCTCAACATTATGGGCAGATATTTTCAATTGGATGCTGATCCGACATCGATTCTTAGAGGAAAAATATACGGGTTGCGCGCGTGGATTTCAATTATTCTATTCTCTAATAACATTCACAAAGTTAACGATTCGAGCTTCCCTCAAGCCGAGTTCACGGGTCACATCATGCATTTCACAACTCTCGATTTTTCTATTGAAACTCATTTTGTGGATGGAAATTAAACTTCTGTCGATAAGATCTTTTAGATATTTTTCTGCCACTTCTTCTATGCTTTTCATCTCTTCTACCTTCAAGAATCCCTCTGTTGACCATAATTCCACAAGTTTATCGATAAAATCAGTTCATCTTCTGGGAAGATTGCAAGATACAGAAAGCATAGTTTTAGGTAACTCAAAGCCAGCACTCTCATGCATTGGGCTTCAACATCTGTGCTTACCACTGAACTTACACTCTCGGCAACACTTTGCCACTCATCCAATGCTTTGCTAATTTTGGAGAGAAGTCCGGCAATCACAAGAATTGCTAGAGGCAATCCTTTGCAATTTAATGCAATTTGCTTCCAAATTGTTTCAAAGTCAGTGGAAAATGATTCTTTCTGAAAGAACTTCCTTTATAGTAAATTCCAACTTTCATCAAAATTCAACATACGCATTTGATAAGGAGGCTTACCTAAGCTAGCACATTCAGCCACCTCCATGTTTCGAGTGGTCAGGAGTATTCGACTCCCATTGTTACAATCTGGGAAACATAGTTTTATATCATCCCAAGCTTCTGTTGTCCATATGTCATCAATGACAATCAAGTACCCCCGCATTTTAGAAGCTTTTGCAGTCAGTCGGCTAGTTTCCCGTTCTCTTGCAGCTCATGGAACTCATCAGACTTTCCACCTACAGAAGAAAGAAGGCCTACGAGTACATTTCTCGCACAATACTCTTGTGAAAGAGTTGCTTTTACACGAACGTTAAAGTGAGATATGATGATTGGATCAGAGTAAATTTTGTTAGCCAAAGTTGTTTTGCCGATGCCCCCATCTCTACAATTGAGACAACTTCTAGTTCCCTTGCTCCTCTAGAAAGTTCATCCTGCATGATCTCGAACTCATTTTCAAGGCCAACCATCTTATTCTCGGGCTCTACAGCATGTTCAGATGTAGAGGCAACAATCAAATTTTGCGCTTCCAGGTCATCACTTCTTCATGGTGGAACCAATGCGTACTACTGCTAGTTTCATGAAAAAACGAAGTTTCCAAGAAACTATTCTTCGTGAAATCGGGGTTTTTCCTGAAAAAAAAATTCTGCATGCTAGCTCTGTGATCGTCTGTTGCTTCCCATGGCTTCTCCATATTAGCTCTCAAGGATTCAAGCTTTTCATAGAACGATTGAAAATCACATCCAGTAACTTGGATTGATTGTTGTATGGTGTTCATAAGGGAAGTAATAGCAACATAAGCCATATCTCTCATTCTCTCTTATGTGTTTTATGACAATAGGGAGAGTTTGTGCATAAACAAGGCAGAATCTCTCAGTATGATAGTAGAGGCACTGTAATAAGCTTGTATTCTCACAATTTAAAAACAGAAGAAGCAAAGGGTCTTTCTTTTATTTATTGAATTTGTCCGAGAAGAGAAACCTTGGCGTAACCGGTAAAGTTATTGCCATTTGACCAGGAGTTCACGAGTTCGAGCTGTGAAAAGGACCCCTAGCAGAAATGCAGTGTAAGGCTGCGTACAATAGACCCTTATGGTCCGGCCCTCCCCATAATGTTGCGTACATTAGACCCTTGTGGTCCGGCTCTTCCCCGAAACCCGCGCATAGCAAGAGCTTAGTATACCGGGCTGTCTCTTTGTCCGCGACACACGTCGCCAACACGGCCCGAAAATAATCAAAGGAAGAAAAAATGGCATGAAAGAAAATTCTATTGAATATTATCTTCTGTCTTTAGGTCAAAAGCCAACTATAGAAGATCTCATGGTATAAAATCAGGGTTTTTGGTGGTTGGTCTCTTTTGAAAAACAGATTCTCCAATTCAGAAATGGAAAAAAGAAGATTAGTGATAATTATCACATCCTTAAAGTATGCACTGACCTTACTTTGCTAATCTCTCAAATAAACAAATGGAAAGACAAAGACCAAAGGTCTCTTTTTTCTCTTAAATTTGTCAAAAAGATGTATAGCTAACAGGGAAAAAAGTGAAAGATTTATGATCAGCATCTGATCCTAAGATGTCCACTAATCCAATTGCTAATAAAATAATTCCTAATATACAAAAAATACATCTATTGTGCTAAAACATTGACAAATATCTGTGCTTAATGTTCCAAATATATTCTTGTAAATGTATCATGAAAAGGGTAATGACATTCATTCATCTCTGTATAATTTCATTCAGCTTAGTATGTATTTAAAGCAAGTATCATTTCCTCCCAACCCCCTCGAACAACACAGTAATAAACTTTTTATTTGTGGGGGTGTTGGGATAAGAAATAATAATTCTGCCCGGGAATAATATTCATGGTAAATAACAATAACACAAGAGAGTAACAACGACACCAAATATTTTAACGGGATAAAATATAATACCCCAACGGAGCAATATTACCACAATAATATTACAACTTAGTAGTATCAAAACACTACTACAACTTCGAAAAAATAGCACTCTATATTTTAAACACCTCACTATAATATTACTTTCACTCACTATTTATTTCATAGACTACAATCCGTGAATTACTCTCTCTAACTCTCCGTTGCTTCTCTCGATTTGGTGTACATGAAATTAAGAAGGAAGGCTTCTATTTATAGCCAAACTTGTCATCCCTTGTAACCAATCAAATTTGGTTTTACCCAAAGCAGATTTGCCTTTTTGAGAATTAGATTTGGCATTGTAAAATCGGACTTGTTTTTGCAATTTGCAAATGCAAATTGCACAATTTGGTTTAGCCATCCATTTTTTGTTTTTCTTTTATTTATTTTAAATGGGTCCCACAAGGGGCACCGGGGGAGGCGGGGGTGCACGTAAATTATTACTTTTTAGCTGCACTGGAATTTGAACCTGAGACCTCTTGATTCTAGTCACTTTATTAACCACTGGGCCACACTTTTGAGTGCTTTTTCCGGTGCTTCCAATACTTAATACAAACAGAGTAAAAAGATTTCATTAGTATTAGAAAGTTATTGCAAGCCAAGAATGAACAAGAGAACCAAAATCATTGTCACTATTAGGGGTGTACATAGGTCGGGTTGGTTCGAATTTTATAATTATCAGTCCAAACCAATTTTGTCGGGTTATTAAATCTAAAGACCAAACCAAACCAATAAAATTTGGGTTTTTCACTTTCGATTTTTCTCGAGTTTTCGGGTTTTTCGGATTTTTTTCCAGTAAAATCTTCGTAGAACAAAACATATAAATTGTGCTCAAAATATTTCTTTAATCCTAGTAAGATACAACTATATAAAGTATTTTTCAAGAAAATAACACAAAATATGAGATAATTCATGGCATTATCCTAAAATATTCAACAATAAAGACAATAAAATTATGTAATATAAATATTGCTAATTCAAAAGCCATAATAAAAATAAACATAATCTAAAAATACTAAGTCATGATAAAATAACTAGACTAATAATGGAGTATTAATTACAAGACATAACAACAACAACGACCCAGTGAAATTCCACTAGTGGGGTCTGGGGAGGGTAGTGTGTTCGCATACCTTACCCCTATCCCGAATGAGTAGAGAGGCTGTTTCCGAAAGACCCTCGGCTCAAGAAGACAAAAGAAGACCATATTAGTAACACCTCAGATATAATATGAAAAAATACGAAAAAATAGGAACAATATGAAATCAGGAAGAATGATACTAAACACTAAAGAAAAAATAAAAATAGGTTATGCATTTTTATCTAAATTATTGCAAAATAAAATATTGATATGCAATACATTCCCGTTCATAGTATTGAATTGAATGTCTTTTGTTAGCATTAGTATTGATTTGATTCTGGTTTATGCTTTTGTTGCAATCATTTAGTTTACCAATGTTAATGGATATAAAACTTATTGGAACACTCAAAAGTTCTAAGTCCAACCTTAAAATAATAGCTTAAAAGATAAAATTATGAAATTTTTTAAGAAATATTTATAAATTACGTCACATATCTAAAATTTCTATATATGTGATGTCGGGTTGGTTTGGTTTCGATTTGACTTTCTTTAGTTAAAACCAAATCAAACCAATTATGGTCGGATTTTTTTTCCAACACCAAACCATAATCGGGTTTGTTTCTCGGTTTGACTCGGATTATTGAGTTTGTGTGGTTTGTCAGTTTCTTTTGTACACCCCTAGCCACTATAATTAGTCGAAGATCAATGGACCCACTTATTAAGTCACCATATAATCACATGACTATGGGCAATTTAATATGTGTACACCAAAATTATATGTAGTTTATATATAGGCTTCTTTCACATGACTATGGTTAATTTATGCATATTCTACCACATTTAATCATTTAACAACAGTAAATTAACATGGTTCGGAGAAAACAATTGCTGCAAATAATTTTTACACTCTCAACTATTTTCTCCCAACAAACACCACCTCCACCCATCAAATTTTAGCCTTCTTTGTTATGACGGTAGTGTCCAGATAAATTACTACCCACCTTAAATATTTTAATCACTTATATGGTAAAGATAAATCTAAATAAAAATACTGTTCAAAATCCGAAAAATATTCCAGTATAATATATTAAAGTTTCAGTATAATATAGTGGACCGAAATTCCAAAATAATTAAACTGGACTTCCAATATATTTTCAATATAATATACTGGTAGTTCATACACAGGTGCTTCATGCTGTAACTTTTCATGTGTTAGAGTTCTAACATAATATGCTGGAAGTTCATACACAGATGCACCAATCTCCAGTATATTATGCTGGAACTTTCAGTGTTGCAGTAAAATAGTGGCTATTTTTCAAAGCTTGCTATTTTTCAATTATCAGTCCGAAAACTGGCTAGGCCGTGCTATTTTCACGCAACTTATGCTGAATTGGTTCAATTGAGTTGGAAAATTAAATTGCTTCTTTAGAGAGAAATATTTTAAATATACATTAAACTTGTAAACTTCCACTTCCCTTTATATTAAGAAAACTTTTAGTGCAATGTTTCTCTAATCCCCTTGCACGAATTGCTGATTCACTATTACCTACAACCTAGGAATATTCACCATAATCACTAGAAAACTCGCCACACCATCGCCCAACTCCAATAAAAATACTCCCTTGTCAATTAGTAAATTTCATACAGCATTTTGAAAAGACATCACAAAAACCCAACTCTTAACATACAAACATTTAGAAAAAACAAAACATAACTCCATTGAAATGGGAATTACTAAATTGCACACTAGAGCCAGTTGTGTGATATACAATATGTACAACAGATTGGAGGATAAAAAAAAATACAAGCCTGACACTATATAAAAGACGACATATAATTACATTTACACCCATCCTACCTATGCCAAAATTTTAGAAAAGAAAAAGAATGAACAAGATCTCTACTCAAACAGGTGACTTCTGAATGGATATTTCTTTAAGAGAACTAGCTAATCTTCGGAACACCTTAAGGTCATGGCCTGTTTTATCCTGCAGAGGAATGAAGGATAAAAAATGAAATGCTAAATTCTCATAATTAAGGAACAAGAGAGAATAATAACAAGCATTAGCATGCAGGTTACAAAGTTTAAATATTGCTAAACATGGCTGAACAAGAGAATTATCACAAGCATTTTAGTCTCTTTTGGAGAAATACTCGAGGGCCATTGACGCGCACTTCGAAACTCAATGAATAATGGGTCCGCCCCTCTACCCTTCTCCACTTAAATATCATGTTTTGCAGCAAGTTTAGAACCCGTGACGCGCACATAACCACTTAAATATCATAATTTTACATTGTTTAGGAGGGAAGGAGAGGACTTCTAGTTAGCATACCTCGCTTAGAAGTTCAAGCCTCTCCAAAGCTGAGATTAACTTTCCACAAAGCAAATTCAAGTCGTCTTTTGCGTATGGTTTGGTGCCACATTCAAAAGAACTGCAACGCCCAATTGAAGTTAAGCAAGCAGAATTTGCATAACCATGAAAGAAAGAAAAAATGTATTAGCAACAATACCTGTCCTGAAAATGAACAAGGATAATATTCATCGCGTTTTCTGCCAGTAAAAGTAATAGTGTCATCAGTTTATTCCTATCTCCAATAATCTGGCACATCTCCACCATTGCAATATATCTCCTGGAATACAAAATGATGTGAGCAGAGGGTCAAGAAATTAGTCTGATTAGTATACTAAAGAGATTTTAGGCACAATAATTATTCACCTTTGAGCAATGCAGACCATACAGTCAGCACAATAATTGCAAGTAAAACTAAGCATACGACTGTATATCCAATATTTGACGGCAAAGAGTATATTTTTTGTAACAGCGTTTAATGAAATAAAAATTAACTGCAATTCCTAAGATTTGCCCACCCACGGAATCTATTTTGTGTCTTGGAATTAAAGAAATTTCCAAGGAGATATTATGTACTATCATCAGTGCATCAGGGCTGGTGCGAAAAATCTGTCTTTTCTATCAGCAATCAAAAGCGAGAGACCAAAACACATGAGTTGGACCGATGGAGTTGCACTAATAGGAAGTTCATTGACACTCAATGAGAAACTTAAACATGAATTAGAAGGAAGCCTATAGACATTGAATGATATATATAGGAATTACAAGATAAATAGCATATTTTGCCTAAGCACAGACAGCGTTAGATCATCTAGTCCTCCAATAGAACTATAGATGACATTCCGAAATATGCATACGTTGCATCAACAAATCACTAATACCAAGTAAGCCTCTGAATCTCTCACACGTTACAGCAGAAGGATGAGAAAACAAAATCTTATCCATGCTCTCCCAGTCAGTACCGACCACCCTCCAGCTAGTATTGAAAGTTCAATAATCTAGATCAGACATCATATTACAGCTGGACCTATATCTCTCCTGAAATCGTATTACATGAAGCTGCATGTACCTTTTCTGAATGTTTTCAGATGACGAAATACAGCCCTTGGGAATACACATGTTAATGATTTCATCCACTTCCTGTCTTGATAGTTCATTTATATCTTGAATCTGGGAAAATAAAAAGATTTGAAGTTAAGATTAATTTTTTTATAAGATAATTATACTCAGATTATAAGTAGTACAATTTTTATTCTTTATTCAGTAGCCAAAACACAGATCTTTCACCTTGCTAAGCAGTAAATATCTGTCCTCCGTAGCCCTTTCCAGTGCTGTAGTCAGAGAGTTCAGAAGAAAACCAAGTAAATTCAAGGTTGGCTGTTGCTGAGCAGCGGAAGCACGATAGTCCATTGGACCATCTGAGACCTGATCCAAATATAATGAACAAAATTGTATGACACATGCCATTCTTTATTCTCAAGGCAGCAGCAATAGAAAGAGACATAAGCATTTCATGCCTAACTGTTAAGCAAAAAGTTAATAAGAAGAAAATAGTTAAAGAAGCAAAATTGATGTACCGGCAATCTTAAAGACTTCTTCGTTACAAGAAAACAGAGATAAGAGCTCAGGCTAAAGCAAAGACGAGAAGCATTCACTTCTGCCTTCCGCCTTTCCTGAAAATAGAAAAGGAAACACAGCTGAGAAGAACTATGACTATACAGACTTCAACGTTATAAATATATCTTATATCTTGCCTCCGGAATACAAAATCAAGCTACACCTGGGAGTTCTTATTACCTCCAGAAAACGTATGGATTGGTTTGTAATAAAACAATCTGGATCACGAGAGAAAAGAAAACGCATCATCACAAAAAGCCCTTGAACAAAACCATATTCATCACTCTCTTCATATGGCCAGATCTGCACAGATTTACAGTTAAAAGTAGGTCAAGAAGAAGTGTTAGATAAGAGATGGACTAGCAAATGGTAATTTAAATGGCTAAAACATCAGCAATTTACCCTTCAATGGAATTGAAATCAACCTAAAAGACAGCAATGCCAAACAAACTTTAAGCATATCTGTACCTTTGTAAGTATGCCAACCACCAGATTTATTTGTTCCATTGTCAAGTCATCAGCATCAGAAAGATCTTCTCGAAGGATTTGATCAAAAAGTAATTGATGACCTCCTACAAATTCAATGACTTCACGGACAACTTTATTTTTAACCTGCTAGTCACCCACGTAATTAAGATGACAGATTTTAAGATACGAAGTAAAACAATTCAAAAATTCAACAGGAATGAGAAGGTCGAGCGCAATCAGGAGAAGCAGAAAACAACAGGGAATTGTTGTGAACAATGTTCAAGGGTTTTCAACTAGAAAATAAAGAATCATTTATTCTACATACATGTATATTTACATATACGAGTGCATGACACCATTGCATTAGAATTTGGAATTTTTCTAATGCATGGCGTTACATACACACAGTGATACCTGTATATTTACAGCTCCCTCCCTCCCCGATATCTAAGTAAAAGGATTTCATTTCACCAAAAGCAGCATTGTCAAAAGCAAAATGCGTAGAAATGTACCAAAGTCTTCAAAGGCATTGGGCGACCAACTCAAGAAACGACCGCATGAAGAAATATACATGAACAATATATATACAAAGACCCTCCACACAGACACGTATAAGCAAGAAAACATAACTATACACATAAATAATTATATTAGCAGGAAAAAGAAAACTTCATTTTATTGAAATACATGAAAGAGACAATGTGAATCAATTTAAATACCATCTTAACTTTATGATTGAAATACGATAATGCAAATATAATTTTAATCCAAATTAAATGACTATTCTATTCTTATTTAGTTTCCAATTTCCTATTTCTAATCACAGTCACAGACTCACACTTATCCATAATATACATTAGTATCGCTTTAGCGACTATATTTAGTATTTCTCAGTCCTCTTCAAGAGAGAAAACAGGAGCCTTGTAAGTTAACTTAACTTGATTTTGATACTCAACCTAATTTTTTTACCAATAAGTGAGTGATTGGCAGCTTGGTTTTGCTGAGGGACGCCCTAAGTGCTAAAGGGTTTAAGTGCACCTCATACATAATGCCTATGACAACAATGACCAAAGTGGAACCTCTTGAACATAGATGAAACACAAGCAGCGAATGAATCCATCATAGCAAATTGAAAGTGCGGAGTATTCAATTAGAAAGTTTTTGACAATAGGAAAGATATATGTGGTCATTTACAGTTATACCTGTAAAAGAAAAAAATAAACGCATTCATCTATGCATGAGATAGATGTTACATTGTAATGTACAAAACTTAAGAAAGATACCATTTCCCAGTGGAAAAGATCAACTACACTACAGAAAAGTGAGGTTAAATGAAGACCGCGAAAGAAATAAGCTTTAAGGAGATTGTTTATGTTAAACCATTTAATTAATATCAAGACATAGTAGCTCCTTCATGACATTTAGGTTCAGTCGTGTTGCATCAATTACTTCATATCTTATGCATATTCATTTGTTTCTTTCTTAAACTCTGCATTCAACTAAATACCTCAAAACAAATCTGGGAGGAGGGAGTATGTGAGTTTATGACTACGATGGGATTGTGGATGAACCTAGTGCTACAGGATTTCAGTCAAAAGGCCTCTCCACTTCTAGATTTCCCTTCCTCATTTTCATGAGCCTACCCCATCCAAAAACAAAGTCTCTTTTAGAAAAAAAAATGATTACATCATGTGCATAAGTGCCAAGTCATCAGAAGGGCATTCTTCTTTTCTTTCTACAAAAGTTACTCGTTAGAATACAAGAATTCTATGCACCATTAGCCATCAACAACTTTTTGACTTCAATATGAAATATCTTTTACATGTCTACTTTATACTGCATTATATTGAAGAAACGAAGCTAACCTCAAAAAATTCAGATGCATCAATCAATGAAGTAAGTGAAAACACCACTCTCAAGATTGGAGCAATGATCATTCGTTGTTTATCAACGTCAACTGACAATTCTCTGCCAAATTTTCCATCCATACGCCGGTAGCTTCCCTGATAATAGGTCGTAACAATTTAATGAAAAATGTCATTCCGAACTAAAGCACACGAAGAGAGGAACAAATACCTTCAATTGCATACTCAGTGCCCTACAGGCAGAAATGTGCTCGAATGCACCCATTGAAAAAAGCACTTGGGCCCCTGATTTCCCATACTTGTGGCTAATTCTCAGAAGAAGAGCAAGTTCCGCTTCAAGAGTGCAAACACGCTGCATTGACTCCAAAGATAGCCCACCATCCTGATGAGGGACTCCACAATCAAACTATTAAAACCCACGAAAAATATATAAACAAAAACAAAAACAAAAAATTTTTAAAAACGTACTACATGCAAATTAATACATAGAATCTGAATTTGTGTCATAGAAGACATAAGACACTGAAAGGGTTTCCATCAGGTTGGAAACTTGATACACATTTCAAGGGGAGGGGTAAATACATCCCTAATGAGGCTGCATGGACTTTGACATAATCATGACTTTCCCTTGCTTTCATACTCTTACTCTTCACCGCACTTTGCATACAAAGACTCACACAAGAAAAAAAGGGCAGCCCGGTGTACGAAGCATCCCAAGTTCACGCAAGGTCTGAGGAAGGGCCGCACTCAGACGAGTGTAATGTAGGCGGCCTACCCTAACAACCTTCAGTGGAATGGAATCAACTGCTGCTCGAACCCATGACCTATAGGTCACAAGGAGACAACTTTACTGTTGCTCCGAGGCTCACAATCTTATACAAGAAAAGGATTAAAAAGTTTTCGAATAAAGGTCCAAAATAACTCTAAAACATCATTATCAACAACAACAAAACCAATAAAACGCAACTTTCTGATTTGTGTGGTTGAC
The DNA here is from genome assembly GCA_026770625.1 of Nicotiana glauca. Taxonomy (NCBI): domain Eukaryota; kingdom Viridiplantae; phylum Streptophyta; class Magnoliopsida; order Solanales; family Solanaceae; genus Nicotiana; species Nicotiana glauca. The sequence continues at coordinate 20,035 of MU746124.1, forward strand.
ACTGGATCTACTGAAGTTGATACAAAAAATGATTGCTTCATTGATCAACACTTTTTGTTACTCATTTCTTTTGCCATTTCTGGTACTACTAGAATTCATGGCTTGAATTAATACCAAAACAGAAGTAAGCTGGCTTACTAAGATTTTTCAATTAGCAAAGGAACAAATGTCATAATAAAGAGGCTTTTGCATGTGCTTGGATTACACTTCAGTTAAATAACAGTATGCTGCACGGCTAAGGAAACAAATACAGGGTAGACAAAAGAATAATGACACTCTAGTGAACATACTACAAATTTGGTTATTACTAATGAATAAATAATGGCATAACAAAGTTGTTGACGACTTAAAAGGTGAAAATCGAAGGAAATAATGGAAACCTGTAAACGAAATTTAGTGCACCCAAAAAAATGAACTTAGTGGAAAAGAGATCAGATGCTCCAACAGGAAAACAGAATTTTTTATCGCGCTCTATCATGTATAACAGTAATGCTTGACATAAAGGAAAGAGAGCCCAGATATCAACAGAGATCTTATGGAGGAGATGGATCAAATACCTGAGAAAAGTTATTGATGCTCACAAGGCAAGACCTCAAAAAGCCTCTGCTTTGCAGTTGGCTCAAGAAAAACTTTTCATAATCAATGCAAATTAAAGCATCCAAAACATAGAGCGAGATAGTCTTTCCAGATTCACTGCCATGGGTTGCATCTTTTATGATCTATTTTTCAAACAAAGCAAAGAACACAGTAAGCTAATGCAGCAGAACAGCAATCTTAATACATATATGCCTCAAAATGCAAAAGGAAATAGTGGAAAATGCTTTTACCAACAGGAAATCATTTTCAAGTGTTTGATCGAGTATAGAAGTAGATGACATATGATAATCATAGAAAGTGGAGAATATGATATGAGACTAGCGTTCTGAGCTTCTTCCTTTTTCAGTTCTGAGGATATTCATGTACTGAACATTGACAACAATGTCAAAGTGATAGCTAAAGAAAGTGATATAGAGTAACATTTGAGCTAGTTTAAAGCAAAGAATTTGCACCAATGAGTGAGAGAAGTTACTTTCTCATTTGGTAGAAAATCTACAAAGAAAATATATTCAATAATTCCATGCAACCAAACAACCACCACAATAACACCTATGCTTCAATACGAGCTAGTTGGGGAATTCAATGTAACTAATTACTACAACATAATTTTTATCAAGGAGAAGATTTTTTGATAATACATTTGCCTTCATATCGAACTAAATCTTATTATCTCCTGGGCTATGCTACAGAAGAAGTGATGACTAAGGATCTGAGAAGCTTCAAATATTGAGGCTGCGCTGTGACCAATTAATCAAAATATATTGCAGATGTTGTTATGTCATCATTATTTAATGCTCTATGACAACCTTTCACACCACGTACTCCCCATTGCAATGACCATCCCCCAATTTACTTAAATTTTTCACCAATGAAACTTCGCCATTCATACCAAACTTAAAAAATCCACTTCATTAGCAACGTGATGCTATGTACCTCCTCAATCATGTCCTGTAAAAGTTCTTTTGCATTATCCTGATTATACTGTATGATCTATGATTCTAGCTAATGAAATGGATCTTATTAAGTTGGTTCCATATTCAAATCCAGCTGTTCTATAATTCTAGTTATCAACACCGTTAAATAAATTGACAAGTACTTGATTACCATTAATCCATCACAGCATACAAATGAGAATATTCAAGTTACTGATGACATTGTCTTGTTGGGTTAACGGACAAGCTTAAAGATCCTAATTAGCTTCAACAAGCTTGTCGGCATGCAGAGAGGAGAGAGAAATGAAATGCAAATACTTATATACCATAGGATGAAGACATTAAGACCAGCATCAGAAGATACAACAAATAAAATTAAGAATTTAGTTTCGTCTGTGTATACCCACCAGATCTAGAAGTGATTGAGCTTCCTTCCTTATTATTGAAAAATTTGCATGTGCCATTTCAGTCTGATCTTTGACAATCTGTTCATGTTTAAGGCGGAACAGAATTAAAAAATGAAGAAAGAACTTTCTACATCATTGTGTTAAATTGATCCGGTAAGAACATAACAAGAGGGAGGTGTAAAGGTCGGTTTGCCCACTAAGATTGTATAACCTTTTCCAGATCCAGATCTCCATTTTCCTGTTCATCCATTGTCAATAATTGCAGAACTGTGGTTGGAAGATCAGGATCAAGCATATGCTGACAGTACTGGATATAGCTAAGGAGCAAAGCGTATTGGCTGTAGTCAGGAAACATACACAAAAAGTCAGAACTTCCTTTGTTTCTATGGCAAAGATAAAGGAATGGAGAAATCAAATATGAAGCATTATACCGCCTCCTCAATGCTTCTGATGATTCGTTTCTAAGAATTGCCAGTATAAGCTTGAATAGAATAGAGTGGCATGCTCCATTAGATAATTGTTTTGTCATCATGATGTCAAGACAAGTGACAGTATCATTGTTTAAACCACTAGGGCATAAGAACCTTTCATCACGTAGCTTGGCCATGCATGTGAGACCAACCTAGAAAAATATCTTAAACAAAATAAGGACAATGATCGAGGTAACTTAGATACAAGGTGCCGCAACTTCAACAAACCAAGAAATGAGATAAGTGCAACCTGCGTCAATATCAGTGCCATCTTCAATGAACAGTCAGGAGAACCAGAAGCACTGAGAGAAGCATCTAGCAACCTATGTATGGAAGCAAAGGTGAGACGGGATCATAGGTTAGCAAAAAAATGAAAAAAAATTATGAAATGGTCACCCACTGAAATAATATTTCAGAACGGTTGGGAAGAGAGGATATTTTTCTGGAGGCCGAGACCTAGCAAGAAAAATTGCATAAACAGGATATGTCAGCCCAACACACTCACATATATCAGAGCATATCGATGAGTTGAAAACCAATTGACAAAGAGAAGCAATGTGACCTCAACAATTTGAGACCAGCCAGTTAACATATGAAGCTGAGCTGCTTGTTCTTCAAGATTTTTATTGTATCTCCAACCCCATCGTAACAGCTGTTGAATTGCATCTCGAATTTCATTAAGCTCAACTTCACTATTAAAGGAGCTATTCTGGGGATCAAACAAGCTGTACTTCTGTAAGAGGGATCAAAATTTAAAAGAACCGTCATGTAGCACCTCCAGTGGGTAGAAGCAATCTCACTTGGCTAAAGGAATCTTGCAAAAATAAAGGCGACAAAACAAAGGAAAAGTGTGGTGTGGCGATAAAAAATACTGCACCTGCCATAATTTGTCACGAAATGCAGCTAGATCAATTAAACGGTCTCCACGCTCTGAGTAATAGTAAACACCGCCTTTTTCAGAAGTTGCAGGATTGGTAAGTATATCTTCAGCCTGCAGAATGCCAGAGAATGAAAATCCTACGCCCAGAAAAATCAAGGAAAACGGATTCAAACACAATATGGTTCTTACCAGAAACCCATATTTCGCGCTCGAAACAGCTTGTGAAGATTTCAACAAAGTATCAGGAGATTTAAACTGGACAACTTCAAGCAACTCCAATACCTATACATGAATGCAAAAGGAAGTTGTTCCAACTTGCTTTAATAAAGAAAATAGAAGATAATTATTCAAAAAATATTAAGAAGAAAACACAAGTGACAAGGAAGCAATACCACAATAACGGCTCATTTAGTTACCAGGGTTACAAAAATCCCAGTATTAAATTTGGCATTACTTTATACTTTAGTTGCATTTATATTTTCGATGTTGAAGACATAAATAAATAAATAAAAGTGTGTTCTCTCTCTTTCTATGACAATTAAGCTTTTAGATGAGTTGGTCATGGTCAGAGACTTTAACATTGTATTGAACTAGATCCTAGGTTCGACTCTCACTGCCACCTGTTATCAAAAAAAAATTTATGTGCTTGACCCGTGAAAAATGAATCAAGCTTGCATGTGAAGAAGCGTGTTGAATACATAACTAAGTATATAAAGGTGTGTTTTCTCTAACTGTGAGACGGCTACATTTTTCCACATTAGTTAAAAGTAAGGATTAGCTAGACGTAGATAAAACAAATAACATGGAAAATGGCCCTTCTGCCAAAGCCCTTTCCAAAAGTTACTTCATCCCAATTTATGTGATGGTATTGACTGGTACCGAGTACAAGAACAAGAGATAGATTTTCTTAAATTTATGGTCTAAAACATGCCAACAGCATTTCTATTCCGATAAATTATGTCATTAAGGGTAATATGGTGAAAGTTTAAAGTTTTCTCTAAATATAGAAAGTTGTCATCCTTTTTGGGACAAACATAGACCTAGATGATAACAAGGCCTTTCATCCTCATGAAGAAGAAGTAGAGACCTGGCGTTCATTTTGTGGGAAGGAGTTTGACAATCTAGTTGCATATCAGCTAAAAAGGAAAGCTTCACATAAAATGGGACAACAGGAATGTACACAGGTCAAGTTTAATACTAGAAACAAAAATCTATCCAAGTTTCTCCAGTTTAAAATCAAACTTAGATTACACACCATATTTCTCATTTTTAATGCAATGCATGAAGCAAATCATAAAGTATTAATCTCAGCATTACAATCCAACGATTATTAATTCCAGTATCACAATCCCGCATTATAATCCCATCATAATTTTGTCAGCAAAGAAACCACCACCGAAGGGTTTGAAATTGCAGTCACGGAATCATTATAAATACTTTGATAGTAGTAAAAGCTATAATTTGGTGCACAGGTTTAGGAGCGACTTATACATGACACATGTGCATGCTATCAAAGGGAGTCAACATCAGAGGGTGGAACTTCAACATGGCATCAGAGCAGGCAGGGTTTCTGGGTTCGACTCTCACTACCACTCATTATCAAAAAAATGCCAAAATAATTCCATATTTTAGATGAAATAGTCACACACTTCAACAGTACTGAATAAACTCATGACACAATGAGCAGTAAAAACTTTACCTTAGCCTTACTAATCATTCTGGCTCCATTCATTCCAGGACTGCTTTGATGATTGGGAGAAGATACACCAAGATCAGCATCATATTCAAAAATTCCGTCCCCAAATAATTGAGATAAGATACTTTGACAAGCTTCTCGATGGGTGGAACTAGACATATCGGCCGCATGTAATTCTACTGTTAGCAGCTTCAACAGCCATGCCCTCTGAAGAAACAAGGGAGATGTGAGACAAATGAATTAGATCGGGTAAGCAAACTTGGATAAAAATTTGAAGCATATTCACCTTGTTAAATAGAGGAAAGAAGGAAGAACTACTAGCTCAAAAACAGACCTGATGAAGGGAACTGACGCGAAGTGCCTGACTGCTATTCCTTTTGGGTAGTGGAGCAATACCAATTATATCCAGATGCTGTAAAGATAAAATTTAAACAAACAACTGAGACAACATTGATCAAGAAGAAAGTTTTCTAAAATGTGAATAGATAACATAATTTCAATCTACGCATTAGTTGATATGCACCTTCACAAAGAACCAATACTTTTTGGTGCTTAACAAATCCATCATAGGACAACAAGTCAGGGGATCTGTACATAACTCATAAAGAAGCTGCATATAATAACCAATTATAAGCTCACCAAAGTTAAAGGAGTTATAGAAGTTTTCAAGAATATAGACTGACAAAGCCTCTGCGTCTTAAAGTCATTAGACAATCCCTTTTCACATGAAAAGACATTAAACAAGAACATACGAATTAGAATGCAATACGATGGTCAAACCATTCAAACCTGAAACGTAAATTCATGGAGAAAAGCATTGACATCAGGCTTCAAAAGATTTTCCAACACATCAAGAATGACCTTCAAGCAACTGCAGTACAAAGAAAGGAATTTCAAGCCCTTGAGTAAACAAAGGAGCACGGGAGTAGGAAAAAACATGTCAATTGAATAGAACCTATAGTGAAATTTTGGCTGAAGCATGGTCCTCTCCACAGGGCTATTGACATCAAATTTGAGTAATAGATGTGCGATATTCGGGGCAGGCCGACTAATATTATCAATAAGTAACTGCAGTTGAAACCGGAGAATCAGTCAATGATCCTAACCAAAATTTAGAAGGAAAAGAGCACTAGCTTTGACCGATTTCATTCTTTAAAATCAAAAGTGAAGATAATTAAAAGTATTAATTAATTTTTTGAAAGAAGATTTTATGGATATCCAACATCAAGTGAATGCTGGTGAGTATGTACAATATAGCACCATTACATGTCAGGTAATGTGCTCAAACAATCATGGCTTCTACATCATTAAATGAAGCCATATTACACCAGAAAGAAAGGGAAGAAACACATCTGTTATTGAGTAGTGTTTTTTGAGAAATGGTAAGTTTTATAAAGCACATAACAGTTATAAAAGCTAACTGCAGAACTACAACATATCACAGTGGGCAGACACTTATCTTGACATCCCAAGGGAACTCATAATATTTCCATTTCTAAATAAATATTGTTAATGAGGAACTAAGATATTCGATCATCATATGCAATTACCATAGCAAGTTCTTAGAAATTGATGCTATTGATTGTGTTTAATCATAGTTTCTCAAAAATGACTCATTTTATTTGCATATTCTGCATATAGCAATGCAGTCCCTTCTTAAAATGTTATTGGAAGTCCTTTTTTCCTCTAATAGTACATTGTCTAAGTAGATTAGGGTTACAATTATACAGTACCATACCAAGTAATAAAGAATACAGATTCCACCTCATTCAATGTTTCAGTTAAACATTCCAGTCATTTTAAGGCAAATTTTGCCCTTCTACCAACTATTCTATATTGCATCCTTCTCCATCATTCCCATCAGTCCAGTGAAACATGGCTAAAGAATACAGGGTCCCTATTTGCTAGATTAAAATCTTCTCACCTTCCAATTCTGAAGGTCTTAGATCCAGGAACTTACTTGCAGTATGAGAACACCTGAATCTTCACGGGAGTCCTCAATAATTTGACATTCTTCAGATCGCAGCTCTAAGCAGGCAGCATAATCCTCAATCAAGCTCCCCGCAGCATTGGATTTTATGAGCAACTGAACAAGCCCAACCATGCGAGAACTGCCATAAAGCACCATCAACGTCAGAAATTGGTACTGTAACATGAGACAATGCAATCCTTTCTTAATTCCAAATATGATGCTACATTTCTTCTTTTGGTTGCCCTAAAATAGTTTGTGCTTTCAGTAAAAACTAATTACAAGGGAAAGAAAAAAGGTGGGGAACTGTAAAAGGTAAATGCCCGCATTTGAGTTGGTAATAGAAATATCATTGGCGTGAAGGAACAGAACTTCAATCAATGCATTTAATCATGTTGTTTGAACCACTGGGACTAAGAGAATGACAAACATTTGGGGATAAGGAAGTAGAAATGAAAAGGCGAGGATGAAAGTATTACCTAAGGATGTTCATTATTTTGATAGAGGATTGTTGAACACGAGGCTGCAAATCATATCTGACATACTCCAATAAAGCCACAACTTGGTTCTGATCTTGTGAGAGAATGACATCCAGAGGCTGCATAAACAAGAAGCACCAGTTAGACAATGAGATGACAGCAAAAGAAGGCAACAATATGCAGCCAAACAACTCGACATTGATTCGTATAATATCATTTACTCTCCATCTACGAAAATATTACCCTAATGTTCTTCCGCAGAAGTACCTGTAACTACTCGAGAATTGAACATTAAAAAGTGCTGCTAGTGGCAAAGACAACATGTTACCCTGTAAAGTGGCATTGATAGCAAGTAAAACTAAAAGCATGGCCAAAACTATTCCTCTATGTTCTGGCCGCTATGGAACCAGTGTCCACTTGAAAAAAGGTTCAAAAATTAGCATGTTTGCATAAAATCTTACTGGCAAATAAAGTTACAAGGTCTCTATGGAAAAAAGAAATTGTATTAGCAGAAAATACAGCAAAAAAGGAGGTGGCAGCTACCCATCCATAAGAAGTGTAAGAGACCTAGAATATATACCAAAAAAACTAGCCAAGACATTCAAGAAACCAGATTCTAAATCATTTAATGTAATTGATTTCAGCATCCAATATACAGTAATGCCAAGGTTAATCCAACTCCTCAAATTTCAGATTCAAAAGAGTGACCAATTGTGATTAGAATCATACTTTGTGCACCGTTGTTTGAAGCCTAAAATTCTCTAAAGCACATGGCTTTATCAAAGAAGCAATAACCCCTCGTTCCACATTTCTTCAACGCTTTAAACGACGAAGCGATGCCTCCCTATCTTTACTATAGCGGTAAGGTCTACATACACACTACCCTCCCCAGACCCCATTTATGAGATTACACTGGGTTCGTTGTTGTTGTTGTTTGTTTGTTTAAACGACGAAGCGATGGCTCTTAATTAGATCCGCCATCTCTGTTCGGATGATGTAATGTTTTTGCGAAAAATAGTTTCCAAACCTTGAAATTATTCATCATGTTCAATTGGAATGAATAAAATTGGTGAACAACTATGTTGCTCACTATTTAATCCCAGTAGCTTGAGGGAATAATCGAGCAGATTTCTCACAGAAATAACAGCTGCCGTCATTGGGAAACAATTATTCTCCATTTTAATGCATGAGAAAAATATTGTCAACATTATACACAACCATTGACCAAAAAAAATATTTCATTAAATTTCCCATCATGCAAAACAGAGACTAAAACTTTTGGTATTGACATGTTTTGTTATGAACAAGCATAGAATAAACAAAACAATCTGAATAAAAATAAAAACGGGTAGTGTGAATTAACATGAACAGTCCCTACACATATCAGACCAAAGTGACAGCATCTATTCTCCCGTTTCAACTAGTTGCAAAGAAAACAACCACTATGACACATTACAATTGATATAGACAGTAATCTGCGAATAGTGGTTACAATAAAATTAGCAGAACATTATATTCATTCAAGTTAGCAGCTTCTTCCAGTGGAGGTGAGGCTACAGAAAAGAAAAAGCAGGAAACTCGAGATGAAGTTTCGGATCCTTACTTGATACAAAGGACGCCAAAAATCAGACACAGCTAAATCTTTCTCCAATACGAGATTTACAATTTCCAAAGAAAGCAGGACAGCTTTTTCAAGAAGTTGCCCGTAAATTTGACTTGTTCGTTCACCGATTAGATAATTGACTCCTGGTGAAAGAATACTCATGATATTCCGAAACACAGTTTTACCACTCATAAAATCCTGCGTAACAGCAAAAAGAATTTTCATAACTCATGTTGCCAACGATAAGTATGGCATAAGTAACTTATAGCATACAAATAATAGCAAATACTTGCTAGATATGAATAGGACAAAGAGACACTAAAACAAAATCAGATTGCATCAACAGGACAAAGAGACACTAAAGTAAAGTAACAGAGTAGTTTGAGGAAGTAATACTTTCATCAATTCTATTAAAGGCAGCTGCATCTGCAGCGGAGTAGATTGCCCTGCTTCTGATAGCTGAGATTGGTCCACGACACTGTCAATATCCTCATCTCTGATACTATACATGCTCAGCATCCTGCATATAACATTATTGGACGTGAAAGTCAGCAACTTCTTTCATAAATCTATAAGTAAACCTTAAACCCCTCATAGACAAGGCCCAAGAGAGAAAAAGAATAAAAAAAATGTACAAAGGGCCATAGAGGAAATTGAGATAAGACTTACATCTGGAAATGTTTGAGGCAAGCTATTACAAGTTGCCACTTCTCACACGGATCAGCATAAGCTCTCTGAGGGAATGGCCCAAAGACATGATCATAAATGAATTTAAAGATGCCAATGAATCTGGAGAGGTGTAGCTCGGAATGAGAAATAATACAATTCCCGAAAAATATTAACTAGAAACCGTGATATGGTACATGTAATAGCCAAAAGCCCAATACCTATGCCCTCTATCACTAACATCCTTTTCAGCAGCAATAAGTGTATTCAACAAATTAATGAATGATATAGTTGAAGGGTATTGCTCCCTCCTAGCTTCAATTTCATTCAGCTCAAATCGCATATCATAAACCTGCAAGAACCAAGTTTTGGATGAGATAGTTCCCCTGTAAAAATAGACAAAGCAGAGGGAAGATGGGAGAGAATAAGGAATTGCCTTGGGAAGGCAAATTACAATGCATTAGACCATGAAAAACAGTCGCCTTATCAGAAAAAGCAAAATTGCATCTTCATTCAAGCAGAGTGATGGTCTAATCTTTTCATTTATTCCAGCGGCCACCCACCCATTCCAACCCTTCCCAGCAATACAGATCCAACAGAATCGAGCTCTACTTAATAAAATAGATTGACCTCTTGTACACGGGATTTTCCCAACTTTATTAAAAAATGATTACTTTATTATACATAAAAAAATAAGAGACAGACTGCCAAGCAGATAAAATAACAGACACACTAACCTGTGTTGTCAAGGGTTGTGTTGTATTCCCAACAACTACAGGTAGATCATATTGCTCTAAATACCTCCAAGTTGTATCTTTCATAACTGGTGATACTTGAACAAAAGTAGCTATCGCGTTTCTTAGTGCACCCTATTAATCACAGGTACAAAAATAATTAGTAGCAGAACTTAGTGGCAACATATAAGCATGAAACTGAAAGAGCGACTAAACCAAAAGAGACAAGAAAATAGACAACTTACCTTAAGATAGGGAGGGACATTTTCATAACCAAGGAGCTTGAACAACGGCTCAATATCAGGGAACCAATTCTTCCTTTCTACGGGATTCGCGTTTTCAACAACCTGCATCACACAAAAAATCATCTCAAGTCTGTTATATCTGCGCACCTGAGAAGAAAAACGTACATAGACTGAATTTCCATTACAATCTCCTAAAAATAAATCAAAATTAGATGGTAAGAGATTTCTTGATTAATCACTTGAGAGAGAAAAATCCATGACCTTCCATACAAAATGTTATTTCATTTCTAGCTCAGTGCATTATAGGGTTTAGTTGAGGTACAAAAGCTGTTCCTCCACCGGCCAATTTAGCTAAACAGAGGTACCTCTATTATCTCTAACCTAGAGGTACCTCTATTATCTCTAACCTAGAGGTATCAAAACAATTAGCATCTTACAAAATTTCTTAGACCACACTAACTATAAGTAGGTTATGTTGAGAAAATTAACTGCCCCCAGTCCCCAGGGTTTTAGTCTAGTGGTACATGTGTAGAGGCACGTCACGGGTTCGAATCCAGTAGTAGACAAAAGCATGATATTTAAGTGGAGAAGGGTAGAGGCCGGGACCCATAATCCACCGAGGTTCAAACCTAGCACCGCTGGCCCTCGGGGATTCTCCTTATCAAAATAAAGTTGAGAAAATTAACTGTGAATTAAAAATTAACTGATTAAAGAAATATCAGAAGCCTATTATGTTATCGAATTCTCTAAGATATTATAAAATTAATTTAAGCACCAGCTTTGCAGTTTATAGTTCCTAACATTTATTAGAAACAACCAGGGCTTCCCACCAAAAACTGATTATCGATTATTTTTCACAGAAAGAGTGCAGTGTGATGTTTTTACATAAAGCCAAAGTAGTACACATATAAAACGCGGGTAGTTTCAGACTTCGTGGCGGCTAAATACCTAGGTAATTTTGAATATATAACTGAAGATATGTTCCCATGCAAAGCTCCCCAAAAACAACATGAAATTAGTTGAGACACAAAGGAGATAACGTTTCCACCACATTGCATTCTAGTCTATAAAGTGAAAACTGTAAAGAACATAGACAAAAATGAGATAGGCCAGAGATATCACTCACCTTTTGCAGAACATTCAAGTAAGCAACAAGTGCTTTGGCATCTCCTTCCTGTATCTCTGGCAAAACTGCGCCAGGACTTTGCACAGCTTGTTTGAACTTTTCCTCATAAATTGATAAACAATCAAATAAAGTGCTCCATCCGATAGAACGGAATGTCTTTCCCTGAAGTAACTCAAAAACTTTGGAAGCACCCTCAGCACTAGAAGCCTGGGTTAGATGCATGACAATCACAAGACTTAGTTGATGCATGCTTATCGTTAGAAGGTATGAAACTTTTACCAACTTGACAATATAGCCAAACTTACTTACCAAGGTACTCAGCATTCTCAAAAATGCTACAAGTGTTTGAAAGTTAGTGTGATCCTCCCCGGCAAAGTTGACAAATGTCCACAGAACATCATTACCAGACAGCAACTCGGGTTCTCTCTAATGAAAATCACAGACAAGGAAGTCAAAGTAAGACGATAACAATCATACAGGGAAAAAGAACATAAGAAAGATGGAACAAGAAAAAGCAATTTGTAACTTCTGTCTCCACAATTTCATTTTTTTTAACTTCTTTTAAAATAATAGTTGTGACTTGTGAGAGGGCCATCTTGCATGCATCTTGACAGTTTCACTGGATACTCCTATCAGCACAGATGGGAAGAAATAACCCAGCAATTCTGTTTCCGCTGGGATCTGAATCTTGGTCTTCCATTGCTTTCTTTTTCTTCTTTTTTATAACGGCGTTACACGGTCCAGCATCTGCGCACCTTGATTATTCCACCGAGTATTTACTACTTCCCACCAGCGCAAGTACGGTGTAACTCTACCTACTAAAGCTTAGCTAGACAGGAAGAAATCAGTTAGTGTTTTTTATCTCTAATGGATTTAAACCCTGCTTTTCAAGGTTTGCACCCATTTCATCAACCACTAAGTCACACCATAAGGTCTTGATCTTCCAGGGCTTTAATTCCAACTTCATTGATTGTGATGCTACAACTTTAGTTTCGTCACAACCTCATTCTTAACGGATACTCACTAAAATAACCTCAAGACAATGCAGACCATGTACCACGACGTCAATAAAACAATCCTTAACTGCCTTCAAAAACCACATAAAACATCTACTGGAACAGGTCAATCTCACTTCGTAACAGGTTTAAGCAGATAGATTACCTTGTAATAAAGAGTCATGCAACAGTACAGATCGGACTTCCCTATAACAGCCTAAAATATGATGCTTAAAAGGTATCAATTGATACAGTACACAAGCTATGGTTACACAAGCACGCTTTTCATGGTCTATTCTAGGAATCACTTGGGCATAGATTTGAGGATCTTTAGGGGCTCAAAAAGTAGATCCCAACTTTTACTTAGAGAATTAGATAGTACATAGTTATAAGAAAGATGGCCCTCACTCTCAGTACATACTTCAGCACTCTCTTAGTAAGGCTAAGTGCCTAACTTATCAAAAAAGAATACTAGTCTTTATTTTTGTTGCCTGTGCCCTACGCTTAGTTCTACCCATGATAGTCTTAGATCATTCCTTAATATAGCAAAGCAATTTTGAATAAAAAACTCTTTGAAGTAACCCAAACAACTATGGAAAAAATAGAAAAGACCAAACATACTTGAATTAAGTACTATAATAATCCAAGTACAATTAAAATAACTAAATTTAGCATCCAATATACAATAATAGCAATATAAATCCAACAACTCAAAATTGAGATTTGCTTTGTTTTTTGGATCGTTTTATGCGTCATAATTTGAAGTACACACTTCTTTGAAGCGCATGGCATTGCCATGAAGGAAAAACTCCTTGTTTGACGTAGCTTTAAACAACGAAGCAATGGCTTTTAATACCACTGCTGCTAACAGCATAGTGCTAAATCTGTTGAAGTGCTTAAACAAAGAAACCAGGCAAGCTCAATATCTCAGAGATCATAGGTACAGTGAACATCAATGTTTGACATCTACAACAAAAGGTCCACTAATGGGAAAAAAAGAATGGGACTAATGCAAAAAAAAAATGAAATTTATATATGTAATGCAAGAAAAAGAACTACAAACACAAATATTTATTGTTTGGATAAAATAATTTGAAAAAATAAAATTATAATAAGCACAATATATGAAGTAAAAATCATGCCCATCAAGTTTAAAACCCATTTTGAACTTTTGATTCAGGTGGACAAACATAGTTTAATTTTTAATTGGGATAGTTTTCTTATACTAAATTTTTACTCTCTTATTATTGCTTATTAAAATTTCATCCATAACGTTTTTTAACAATAAATATATTTTTTTAACAATAAATATATTAATAGTTTACCATCACTATTTTGTCTATTGATGATCACTTAAAGAGGAGTCCCCATTCTTATCACCTTACCACCAATATTAAAGTGCCACCTAAGCGAGGCGAAGCGCATACCTCGGCTTTAACTGAGCTTCAGGGTTTAATTGCAACTCAACCGAGCCTCCGATAACATTGTATGTAACAAAAGACTCCCATACAAGGAAAACTTCAGCTCAATGTCAGCCAAATTGAGCAAGGTCGGCCATTTTGCATTATTGTGCCTCGTCAAAAAGAAGCTGAGTCTTTATTTATGTTGCCTATGATTGGTTATACCCCAAGATGGTCTTAAATCATTTACTGATTGCGGTAACAGCATAGTTAAGTCTTTCCGGTGCTTAAACTAAGAAACCAGGCAAAACTCAATAGCTCAGAGACTACCAGTACAGCGAACAGCGAACATTGATAATGTCTTCCCCAAACAACCCACTTTATAACAGAAGACTCCCAACACAAAGAGATCATCAGCATCAGACGTAAAACAATAAGTTAACACGGCCTACCCAAGATGAAAACTCCCCACCCAGGACAAAAGAAACAGCAAACGGCACCAACCTGATAAATTTCACTCACAAACTCCAAGAGAGAGACAAAAGTTTGTGGCGCTGGTTCAGTGGCATTTTGAAAATGTCCAATTCCATCCACAGTATAATCATGTGAAGTAGGCAAGCGGTACGGACTAAGTGCCGACATAGCCTTCTCTTTTGCTTCTTTAACCTGTAATAAAAGAGTGAGTAAAAAATTGAAAGGAAATGAGGAAAACACCAATTTCTAATTTTGCACTTGGTAAATGGACAGCAAACAAAGTATGATTCAGACTCCTTTAACTGCACATCACACCTTAAAAAAAAATAAAGTACATAATTGGGAGGAAATAAATTTCTTCTTTTTTAGAGGCAATTTCAACCATCTATCCGCAAAAGAAATTAGAATCACTACAGAAAAGAAATTAAACAAACCTTGTCCTTGGCCAGTGGATGAGACAAAAGGCAAGTTATCATCTTGTGCAAATAAGCATTGTACATGTAGATCATATCCTCATCGTCATTCTGCCGATGAAAATAGAAAATAAACTTGAGATAATTACAAAATGGAAGGACTACACAGATAAAAATTTGGTCAACCAACTAGCATAATCTGCTACCAGTAACATCTATTTGCTATACAGCTCAAAATTATATGCTGCCATCTATACATGACAAGCTACAGGAATAAAATATCTTACGGCTAGGTGAATGATCACAAGGCATTGAGACAGTGAAAAATTACCTAAGTGACAGTAGGCTAGCAACCAATAACCAGTACATTATGCGGAAACCGGTAAGCATTAAAGTGATGAGGTCTTTTGCCAGTTTTTGTTTTTCTTTTGATAAAGTAATAAATTTTATTAATGAAGGGGGAAAAAGCTTGTATAAAAGTAGCATACCAAAAAGTAGAAAAGGTAACAAAAATATGTGGTTTTCTATGAACGAGAGCCAATCTTCTCTACTATAAGAACCCTGTGAGTGCACCAAAAGAAATAAGGAATAAGAGGCTACTTGAAGGGTACAAAATCATTCTCTACTCCTTCTAAACTCTTCTATTGCACTCATACGGCCCATATAAGTGCTAGTGAAGCAACATCCCACGCCATGGGTCTTCTCTTACGTCTTCTAAAAGTCCAGCTAAACATCACTCTTTAACAGTTGGCATCACCCACTAAATTCCAAACCATCCTAGTGTTTTCTAGCTATGTTGCCTGGATCCTCAAAAAAAAACGGCCGCATCCGTGTCACATCCTCCAAAAAATGCAAAGCCTTTGAATGACCTGGCACACCCCCGGTGACATCTTTGAAGGATCTGAGCACCAACTTTCCGACAAAAAGTGAGATGCTACCCAACAATGTAAAAGAAGATGGTCCGCCTCTTCACCCGAGCTATTACACATAAAAACCATCGGACATGTGTAAAACACCTTTTGTTGTTTCAGACACATTCCAAAATATTATTTCCCAAGTCTGATAGATTCCTATTAAATCCCAAAGTTGTTTCCTAAAAGCATTAGATTCCTATATTGGGTATATGTTGGTTGGCCTTTAGGGGGCGTTTGGACATAAGAATTATAAAATTCCGGAAAAAGGTGGGAAAAAAGAAAAGCCAAGTGCCTGTGCACCCCCGGGATTAGTCGGGGCTCGAAGAGACTCGGACACCCGGTGCAAATTAAAAAAAAAAAGTAGAATTCTGCTTGGACATGAATATAATTTTGTGTTGTTATTGAATTTTTGTGAGTAATCTGAAGTGAAAATTATGGAGTTTTTCAAATTTTCGAAAAATTCCAAAATTCATCTTCAAGCGAAAATCAAAAACTTCATGGCCAAATACTGATTTTGGAAAAAAAGTGAAAAAAAATTCGAAAAAATGAATCTTTTTTTATGGCCAAACGGGCCCTTAGTTTCAGGAGAACTAGCGGACAATTATATAACATTTCTAAACACAAAGCTCGTACTCATCTAAGGAAGATTAATAGTTTCGAACTTCTTGAAAAAAGGAAAACTGAAAAAAGAAGGAAATTAAATTTAAGAATTAAAAGACACCAGTTAGACATACCAAACCCCACAAGGCCATGGAAGTCATTTTCCTTGGGGCACTCAAGGTGTAAGTCTCCAAAAGTGACTACTTCCCATAGCAATGACCGCAAATTTAATGCTCAAATGAGAAACACGTTATCAAAAAGAGCCCTAAGAACTTGCGGTCTTAAACATACCATGACATTTCTATAGCTATAAAAGCATGTCATTAAGGAAAAATGAGAAGTATAAAGTTAAAATATTTCAAAATATAGGAATGTATCATTCTTTTTTTTAACAAATTAAAAAGGAAAGAGGTCATATATAAAGGAACAATGGAGTAATATTTTCCCTACAATCCCTAAAATATTTTGTATTTAGCAGTAGAATTTTTTTTGATAAGGTAAATTGTAACAATCAAGTATTTAGCAGTAGAATAAATTACTTAAATCACTTAAAGAGTGAATTACTAGTTACAAACTTACAATAATATACATAGTTCAAGACTCCCATATACGGAGCCTTCTTATACATTGTTATTCAACCAATTCAATGAGCACTCTCTTCCTCCCTATATCTTCACATGACCAATTACAAAGTCATTCTTAATCTATTAAAAATTATCTTGAGGCTTTGAGCCAATAGGAAGTTACTCGTTATGCGCCCAAATAAAATTTTAGGACATAAATAAATCTAATGTCCTACTCCATTTCAAATTATTCACAGCTCTTTCATTAATACTGGGATTCTTCAATTATTTAGCCCTATGTTTCCTCCACATTTCATCTATGTTTTTCCTTTTGGCCGTTTTCCCTACTTTTGAAAATATATGGTTACTTAAAAACAAGACAATTAGAACCCAAAGGGAGCGCGAAAGAAGACTTTCGTGTTGCCTTAAATCATAAAAATGTTGTTCTTGTTCATACATCTCCAAAAGTATTTGTGTATCATTCTTGAAAAACAAAGAAATAAATAAATACTTGGGAACGAATCGGCAGCACTAGAAATTAAGGAAACATCAGCTGATCATGTTTTTACTTTTTATCTTGCCTTTTCTCCCGTTATCACTCTGAATGCCAGTTCATAGTGCAACAGCAACAACAATTAAGCCTAAACCGCAAGCATTCTTTTGAGACTGGTAACAGAGCCTAGATCGCAAACTAAGTTGGGATCGGCTATAGAATCTTCAATATCCATTCTACACCGCTTGAACATATCATTCCAATGTGTCTCACACTCACAAGCACTACAACTAATTCCGAAGCAGTACCTCATACAGGAGAAATGATCAAAACATTATTCAATTTGTCCAAGCATTCAGTTTGGATCTCTTCCTTTCCCATCGAAATCATTCTCCTGGACCAGAAACAGCCAGGAGTGATCACCAGAACTTTATCCCATCCTCATCGTTCAATTTCCCCAGCACCTCTAAATCCTTGGCCAACAAATTCACTATCTCTGCTTGGTCAGAAACACTCAGGACAAACAACGCTAACTGTTGCTACCGAGAGACTCCCAAAGCCACAAGAAATAGAATACATTACGTACACATTAACATAATCAAATTTTCTTGTGCGCTGCAAACCATCAACTACTCTTACCATTACCAAGTTAGTATAGCTTAAACATTTTCCTTCACTCCTCAACCATAACCTAATCCCAAAGTAGCAGATTCAGATTTGTCCTACATTTATTATAGCAAAATTGCATATTTGTCTTGGAACAAATTCACAAAATAAACAGGGGAATGCCATTACCCATGCCAATGAGAATAATGATAATTCTTAATAAAGAATCAGACTGACTCTAATTACAAACTACATACTATGGTTGA
This sequence comes from Nicotiana glauca, assembly GCA_026770625.1. Lineage (NCBI taxonomy): Eukaryota > Viridiplantae > Streptophyta > Magnoliopsida > Solanales > Solanaceae > Nicotiana > Nicotiana glauca. Next base: position 38,563 of record MU746124.1, read on the forward strand.
TCAATGAGAAAAACTTAGTCATCAATGGCGGGCAAGAACTCGTCAACAAGATAATATGACAAGTAAATCAAATGTCATGATCAGAGCCAAAACAGTAAGGAGAATGGCTAAGAAAAACAATCAGCAGTTCCTTAATCAGATAAAAGAAGTCAATTTTCACCTGATAGGCAGGAGTTAGGAGGATCTTATTCAGCCAGGACTGGAAGACATTGTTGGAGAATATAACTTCCAAGCATGAATAGATGTTCCTTATATCATTAGTTGACGAAGCACTTGCTGCTGTGTCTTTTGCATCAAGCCCGTCATGTATTAACATTAGATGTACAACCCACGAACTCCTTAAGCAATCAACATAGCCCTCAACAACAGGATCATTCCCGGCGACCATTACCTAGAAGAAAAGTGATAGAGGGTTTTGAAAATGACACAATGTTGGTGTCAAACATTTGAAATGTTTGTCTGCTTACAGATTCCTGGAATTCATGCCTAAAGGAAGCATCACGAGACAAGACAGGTGTTTTATCAGGTACTGCACTCAATGCATCTGATATGAGGGCCACCACAAGAGAGAAGAGAAGACTATATGTTATCTGCAGTTTTTTCCAAAGCAGGATCAGATACAAGTATAGAGCAAAATACTGAAGAATAAGAAAAAGGATAGCTGGAGGGTACATGCAGTCAAGATAGAAATACTTCCTTTCTGTCCTCTATTCAGCATTTGAAAAAGAAACAGAGAATGAAAAGAAAATCTAAAGCTGGATAATCATAGAGCGAAAAACCACAGAATAAGAAGATTTGGAGACTCTAAACGGCACAAAAGATGAGATGGCATATAGAAACAGGCTGAACTTTAAAATCCAATTCTAGCGAAAATGAAATATGATCTTCACGTAGTTTGATATCTATCAAGAGAGTTCCTTTAAAATATATGTATATATATTGTACATATACATATATACATACATATATATATATATATATATATATATATATATATATATCAAGAGGGTTAAAAAATGAAGTTAATAATAAATGACAAGTGAGCATAAAGTGGCACTTGGAGAAGCTACATGGTTCTTATGTGAAAAGATACAGCTAAAAAAAGGACCATCATTTAAATGCATAAGATCTAATGCTTAATTTCCCAGCTCAACCATCTACAATATTACTCTTTTCAATTTCATAACCAATTATTCATCATTAAGCTTGAGAGAACCATGGTCAGAAGCTGTGAAAACCTGATGCCTTAAAGTGTCAGTGCCACCACTAAGCCCTGCTGCACTATCCTTTAGAGCAGAAAAGACATCCTTCACATCTTTAGGGCCTACAAAAAGAAATAGATAGTTACTTTTCAGTGGTAAAAGAGAAAATTACAGAATAACTATATTGCTGTTAAAGGAGATAAACAAGGTGTGGAGCTGTCCACGCATATACCCTTTTTCCTGACTACATTGAAAACAGAAACACTGGCTAAGGAACATTGCTTCATTTTCTGCTGTTCAAAGCACATTGGAAGCTTCAGTAAAAGTACATCCATTCAGGGGGACAAGTCATACAACAAAGCATAATGGGGAGAACCACTACATTTCTTTTTTTATAAAGAAAGAGTTCAGACCAGTACCTTCTACCTCCTACCAGCACTGGTACCAGGTAATTCTGCCCACCGAGGCTTGGGCAGTTGGTAAGGGGAAAACCACAACATAAATTTAAAAATAGAATGAATCCAGTCTCTTCTATTCCAATGCAAAAGCATATTGAGGATGTTCTCACTTCAATTTTGGAGTCACGTGCAGAAAAATAAGGCCAGACAAGCACATATAGCAGACAAGGAATGATTGAACTCCAACATAAATAACTTCAAAAATATTTAACTAACATTTACTAGCATACAGCGTATTACTTCAGAAACATATGGCTGATACTATGACCATGGGGTCTTCTATAACGATGTGACTAAACTAGGTTAGCTAAGTGTTCATAGTATAAAACATCAGGCCTCTTGAACATGAAAACTCATTTTGGTTATGCACAAACAAGTTGTAACCAGCCATGAAGAATTAAAAGAAAAAAATATGAATGATTAACCCTCCAAATGGTCCAATATAGGATTTACCCTGAAATCATCTAAGGCACAAACATCTTTACCCGAAACCATGCAAAAGCTCAAATAGAATGAAGAAAGGATAAGCCCTCATTATAATGCAGCTCCTTTTTGCATTTGATGATGCATGAAAATGATAGAAGCCTAGATACAGAAAGGCATAGTAAAACAGTCTTAAGCACAAACAGGGAGCTAAAAGAGCAACTCCTAATCAAAAAAATACACTTGCTTAACTATATCCTTTCTGGAGTGCACATAAACTGCAAATCAAAATGTAGCCACACATTACTAACCCGCGCGATCAAAAATAAAAATAACAGCGCTACTATATGTATGTCCTAAAAAAAAAATCTTCTATGATTTTTGGAGTGAACAAAGAAAGAGAAGATCAAAATATAACCATTCATAACGTACTTGCACGGACAACCAAAACAGAAAGGACAAGGCAATGAGCCAGAATGAGCCTTTCCCTGGAAACAACAGCCCTCCTTTCCACCAATGCTCCTCTTGAATCAAGAATATAGCGTTCACAGTTAGGCCCCCCTAAACCGGCTGGTTCCTCGCGATTGAGTTCCTACAAGTATACTCAAGATATAATATCAAGAAACCATCAGCATATATTCATTCACCTCACTTCTGTCAAAATGAACAGCGAACAAATTATCATCTCATGTTTCAGATGATCACGTGTACTTAAGGAACATTCTCAGTTTTTTTTTTAAATTGATAAGGTAAAGTATTGAGTCAGTTTAATAGGGAACAGACACTGGAAAATACTTTCCAGCAAAAACATGACTTTTTCACACTTTAAACAAATAGTGAAAAACTCAAACAATGATTAAGTTGAAGGAAAACATACACAAATAAGACACTCATCGGGAAAGAAAAATCTCTATCTAAGCTCTGAAGATTCTCAAAAGATGAAAAGATGTAACTCAAAGGGATAGACATGAAAGACAAATTAAGTTAATATAACAACCTTTATGAGAGAAATCAACCGCTTTCTAACTCCAGCATTAATGAGATCGTCCAAAAATCTCTGAACATCTGCCACAAGATCAGGTTCAAGTCCTTGGTCAAGGACAACAGCCTGCAAAATCACTTTAGTCATATTTAACAAGCAGACAAAAAGAAATAAATCTTCATTCCTTGAAACTGAGAATGAGGTATACCCTCAGCAGTGTGTAAAGTGCTGTTATAAGATCTCTTCTCTCTGTATACCACAGTCCAGCTGCAAGGCGGAATATCTCTAATGGCTCACGTCCCAATAATCCCCACTGCATGCATCAACAATTGGAAAATGAGGGCGAAAATTGGTCCAAAAAAAAGTAACATAAGAAAAATTTTGCACCAAACGGAACTTAGGAGGTGGCGGTTGAAAACCCAATTCAACTCCTAAAACCAGATGTATTTAAGTCAGAGAGATGTCTAGAGAGAAAAAAACCTCATTCATTGACACGTTCAGATTATTGAGCAGTCCACATTATGGTTTAAAACATCATACATATACATACATGGCTCGGTGAACAGAATCTCTAGACAGTTCAAACTATTGATGTGGTTGTGACACATCAAAGCAAGCATTAGAAGGGTAAATCTAGCAGAACCAGAATAGAACACCTGATCTTTGTGAATATCATGTGACACGGAACTTCAACACTTTTGGCAGATTTTTAAGGGTGGAAGCTCCGTAATGGTAGGAAAGAGCGTCTAGATCATTCCAAATCTAAGACTCAACACTGGGTGGACTAATCTGAGAGCACGATTGAGAAATTTGTAGAAAGAGCGAGTTGCTTGTAATGCATTGCTTCTAAAATTAACGTCCAACCTCGACGATGTTCCAATAGCTAAAAGATCAAAAGTTCATACATGCAAGGGAGAGGAAGAATTTGACATTTTTCTTTTGATAATGGTAACATGTATATTAATAACTAAAACAGCACTAGGGCAGTGCCAAGACATATTTACAATGAAAACAAAAACCAGCTATGTCAACCTAAGATTACAATGCACCTATCAGGTCTGCTAATGATTCTGCCTCCTCTACACAGCTTTCTTTACACCAGAAATAAAACAAAAGTAAACACTTCATCTTAATGTTCTGTAAAGAATTGCTTCTATCTTCAAAAGTTCTTAAATTTCTCTCCTTCCAGACTGTCCACCATATGCAAGCAGGATCCAATCGCCACCATTTCTTCTGTCTCACTATACCCCCATTGTAATTCCAACACTTCAACAGATCACAAGTGTTTGCTGGCACTTGATGCAATCTCAAGGAAAGTCAACAGTGATGAGTGATCTCCTAAAAAATCTCTTGATTGGTCGTTCTGGTGAAATCTCATTGGAGGTAGCCAGCAAGGACGAAATAGAAAGATGAGTTAAAGCTAAGTGGGACTCTCGGCCAGCATCAAGCTGAGAAACATGAATGAGATATATCTCAACTTTTCGTTCCCATCCAGATCAAAGAAAAAGGTAGAATGATGGAAATTCTCTGTTATAGACCGGTGGTCTCGAATTGCCGGTTGCATCAAGTCAATCAACAACCTAGAGCTGTGAAAAAGAGACTAATAAGACTTCAGCTACACCTTTGGTCAAACCAACTGTTTAAAAGGTGAGAGAACTTGGGGCTTCCTCAAAATAAAGATACAAGGAGGTATAAACATCAATCCCAGGAGCAACTGCTGGTGGTAACTAGAAAGAAACTATTGAGTTGATGATCACAATGCACGAGGGTCAGTGAGACTACATTATTCCAATAAAGATAGACATTAGAGGCAGCAAAAACAATCGTTCAAAAAGCACAGCAAGGCCAATTTTCCAATACCGGAGAGGAATAAACGAGGAAGACACTGAAAATTTCCACTAAGGAGGCATAAACAGAGTCCAACATTCAAAATTACAAATACAAAAGAGTTATTGAAGCATAAACTGACCTCGAATTTCAGATTTAGACAATTGAGTTAGTGCAGAGGTACCGACTTAGGCTACAAGTAAGAGGCTAAGAAGTGAGAAAAGGATCGGCCAAAGTTAAAAAAGGCCCAATGCTGATCGTCAAACCGGGAAGGACAATCCAGTTAAGGCCTCAAACGAACAGCGCTCCACTGCCCAACGGATTCTAACAACGTAAAGAAGAATTAACACAATGAGGACGCAAGCACCAATCACGTCGAGCCTTGATTCATTTTGGGTTCATTAAACACATTAGTGATGGGATATGAAGCAATGGAGAGTACCTTTCAAATTGAATGGTGGGGAGAAAAAGTAAAAAAGAACACTCGTCAGATCAAAATTCTTGCTAGAGGATGGATTTGTTGCAAGGATGAAGGATTATGGTTTACCAATCAAATAACAAAGAATACACAACAGGATATCTGAAAAGAAAAAAGGAGAAACTCTCACTGAAATTGTCCGTGAGCATACAAGAACGCTATTCTTTTTAACTTTAAAAAAATTCAAAGTTTTGAAATCTGGTTATTATAACATAACCTTTAAAAATATTTACACAATATTGTCAATGCTCTTCTAGACTATCATTATGGCCCCTCAAACTAGACTGTCAATAGGCTCTCTACATTTTGGATATCACTTGTATACACGGCTCTAATCTTATAATATCAATATATACCTTATCAAAGATGCCTAAATTGTACAATTGCTGAGGAATAATCAACGAGAAGAAAATCAAAGTTGCAGTTTTCCCGTTGGATGGTCACTGATAATCGCACAAGAAAAGAAAGTGCTTCTTTTTTTTATAAGGAAGAAAAGAAAATGCTTCTTAAAGTAAAAACAGAAACGAATCTCTCAATTACCGAAAATTCAACAGTATGTGGACGCAAAACTTCATGAAATCGATAAGTTTGAATTCGTGCTAAAGTAGCTTGATAAGTATTTAGAGGAATGCCAGAAAAAGTTGATGAATAGGTCGCTGGAATAGTGGTCATTGCTGCTAAAACGGCTACCACAAAGAGGTGTACCGCCGCTGGGAAACGGTCACCTGGGCGCAGTGTTGCCAGAACGGTCACAAAAAAGTACAATAGCATCACATTGAAAAGAAAAAAAAAATTGCCCAGACGAAGCATACAACTTAAATACTAAATTTGATGCTGCATGTTTAGCTTATAGACTTCTGATTAGTTCTTTTATCATCAAACTTCTTACAATGAATTCCATCACTTAGCAAACTTGAACCCTATAAATTGTACATTACCCGTCGCAATGAGCAAAATAATTACCAAAAAATTTTCAAAATACACCAAGACAAACAAGTAAAGAGAATGGCATACCTCTTGGTTGGCAGAAACAAGCAACCGAACAGAGTCTATTTCATTAAGATGTAGATCATCACTCAACTTCAGGGCCTAAAATTAACATAGGATGAGACTATGCAAATGGTTTGCTAAACCAGAACAAATGTCAAAAGAGAAAAAATTCAAAATATGCACACAGAGATATAGAATGAACCCTCTTCAGCAACAAAGCAGTTATAATATGTTTAAAACTCCACCATTATCGATAAATATACGCACAGAGACACACACAATTTAATCCACACAAAAATAGAAATAGTGATTGGTAAGACAAATACAATTCTTACATTTTTCTCTATCTAGGCAACATTAACCACAAAGCAAGAAGTGACCACAATAATTTATTTAGTTCACTCTAAGTAATCTCTGTCTTCCTCTTCCTCCAGCCTCTTACTCTCATATTTCTCCTATCCCTATCTCCAATAAGTGCATCAGTAGATCTTGCTTGAATTCATCTCGTACCTACATAGACTAGACTTGACATAAGGGATTGCAATAGGTCAGGAGTCAGGACACGGTCAGGCAAGGCCAGTGAAGACTTCTTCTTTTTCTCTGAAAAGATAAGATTTTATTTTAAAAAGTACCAACAAGGTACTGAGAACTTACATCAGAAAAGAGGGCATCCTTCTATAGATTGAAGGAATGCAGAAGGTCTAGCAAAGAGTCAAAATCAGATACAATACTCTCCCACCCCATAAACAGAGACTTCTTAAACATCAATATGACAAGTGAAATGCTATCCCTCCTATCATTAAAGCACCTCTTATTTCTCTCCAGCCAGATATTCCAGATTATGCAAGCAGGAACAGCATCCTAGAACTATCTGCCTTTGGAGAAGGACTGTCTATACCATCTGCACAAACAAGTGTGAACTCCCCGGCATAGCCCATTGAACTCAAAAATGCGTCTAGGCACATCGGTGGGCCTCTCTTCTGCAAATTGTCTCGAGTTAAACAAGCTTCGTGAATGGCAATCCAAGTGAAAAAAGCAGTTCTTGGGGGTGGAATGGCCTTAAAGATTATATTCCATGGCCAGTAAACTTGAGAACATCACTATGTTCTTCAGAAAATATTTATAGCAGGCATTAACAGTAAAGTAGCATAAAAAGTTTTGGCTGTCCTGTTCTATGTTCCAAATGACAATGATGATTTGAAAGTAATGATAGAAGAATCCTTTAAGAAAGATCATGAATTAAACTACACAGGCACAAGGAGAATACAACACGGGATGCAACTCACAATTTGAACATCCTGATCATCCAGTGAGATTGGCCCAGAATCCGGAAGCCTCACTTCTTTGGACTGGACTTGAACTCGGTCTGAGGGTTTGGGGGACTACATATTAAGAAGAAGAAATGTTAACTTGGTCACTGAACTCTAGACAAAGCTATAAAACTTCAATAATTAAACACAAACAAACTCAGAAAACTGAATTACAATATCCCTGGCAATTATACAAATTACCAAGTACTTAGGAAAATGGAAATCAACTTCTTCGCATGTTGAGAAACTACCAATTTTCGCAAACCATGTCATATCCATCCAGAACACTCGTGATTTCAATAAATCTATGCACACAAAAATCCACATGCTTAATACTTAACACAGTCATTCTTTCACAATAATTCTTCCATATTACTGTCAAGTGATAAAAAATATTCAAACAAACGGGTCAGTTATCAGGTAATTACAGGTAAATCTGTTCATAAGCACTAATTGGGTAATCTGGTAAAACTGGAAACTAACTTTTTGTCACAAATAAAAAGTCACTGACAGTGTAAAAAGAATCTGTACATTTACAGTGTGAAGATTAAGTTCAATAGCTACACTAACATACCAAATAAGAGTTTAAGTTCTATGCACCAACAGTCTAGATAATATTGACACGGTCATGTCATTTTTTAGGTAACCACAAGTAAATTAATATGATAAGCATCAATTAGCAGTAAATAAGGTAACTAAGTCGCTATCACAGGCTAAAATTAACTGGTAGTGTAGAAAATATTTGCACAATCAGTTCATTTTTAAGGGAATTACAAGTAAACTTATATGATCAGTATCAATTGGCAACCTACTAAGTATGATAATTAACTTGCTATTACATGTTAAAGTTCAATGATAGTGAATATTAAAACAATCATGTCATTTTTAAGGTAAATACTGACTAAATTCATATGATAAACATCAATTGACAACATGATAAATACGGTAACTAACTTGCTATCACAAGTTAAAATTAACTAATAATGTTAAATATATATATATATATATATAAAAAAAAAACTAAAATCGACCAAATAAAGTATAGAAGTTTACCGGATAGGTAAGGAGGTTTTGGAGAGTGGGAAGCGAGTGACGAATGGCGTGAAGCAGCTCAATCCGCTGCGATGGCGTAGGAGAGGTGGGTCCCAATAACGTAGATTCGATTAATGATAGTAAATTCTTTGCAGACACCATTGTTTCTCCGTTAATCTCAACTTTTCAGCTTTGTTCGCCGGATTACAAAAGATAAACCCTAGTTTTATTGCTCCTCTCGCTGGTGCAGCGAAATGTGAGGAAGAAGAAGGCGGGAAAAACCCTAGTTTTAGGGTTTTTGTATGGAAGAAGTAAAGGCACCAGCTTTTTTTATTTTGGGAAATTACAGTCTCTGGTTCAACGGTCTTATTTTTATACCTTGAGACTTTAGTCTTTTCTATATTTGTAGTTCTAGTTTCATTTTTAAATGGTTTGTTTGATATTATAGAGTTAAAATGTTAATTTAACTTATATAATAGTATAGTATTAATTTTGATAGGAAAATCATTGCTTAATTTTGATAAAATTGAATAATTTATAAATTTTGATAAATGATGAAAATAGTACGGACTTTCTTTTGTTATGATAAAAAAACGCATGGGTTGAAACTCGACGAATATGTTTAATTCCACACATCACGTGTTGCATTTTTTACTACTCGCGATCTTATTTTTATACCTTGAGACTTTAGTCTTTTCTATATTTGTAGTTCTAGTTCTATTTTTAAATGGTTTGTTTGATACAATAGAGTTAAAATGTTAATTTAAATTATATAATAGTATAGTATTGGTTTTGATAGGAAATTCACTGCTTAAAATTTAATTTAATTGAATAAATTATAATTTTGATACATTGTGAAAATCGTATGGAGTTTCGTTTGTTATAACAAAGAAATTTCTGAGGGACGATATCGCACGGTTTGAAACTCGACGAATATACTTAATCCACATATTACGTGTTGCGTTCTTTATCACTAACCCAACTCACATGAGCAAGGCGCTTGTAATATGGGTGTGTGTGAAAACATTTTCAACATTCCAAAAATTAGAAGTCTAGCATGACTACACAAGATCTATTTAGGTCAAGTAATTGATTGATCTGTGCTAAATGTTCACATAAAAACATTAGCATCAACCATAAAAATAATGATTTTAGTCTTCCTCAAAGCTAGGAAATATTTTGAAGAGGAAAGGTGTAACTCGGCAGCATGTGGACTTTTATTTTGAAACTAACTACACATGGCACACAACATAATAAAAATTAATAATAATATCTAAATTTTAGATTGGTCAAGAATCCAAATTTGAGTCGTAAAGATAAAAGAATTTCCAATGTTATGTGTATAGGTCGAAATCTGCCCTAAAATATTTAGGGTAAGATAACACTAATGAAAGAGTCAGTCGAGATCGACCAGGAAGCAACGAGATTCGTGGTCGAGCTGTAACGGCTAGTTTTTGAAATAGGATATTAAAGAGAATATTCTAGTGAATATTAGATGCACTTGTACTATTAGGGTTTGTTAGAAAAATGTATATAAATAGAAAATGAGACAACGGTATAGGGCATGTGACATTCATTTGACAATAACAAACTTTTAATAAAAGATATTCTCTCTCTCTCTCTCTCTCTCTCTCTCAGAGATACATTACCTTTTCATCTAGATTCTTGTTCATATTATTCCACGCCTTTCCATAAGATTCGAGTTGCTGACGTGTGGCTCCCTTTTCGAAATAGCGTCATCGCCCGTATGCGTCATTATTACACTTACTCCCGAGGCGGTTCAGAGGATGATGTGATGTTCTGGTTTCTCGAGCCCATTTTAAATCGTGCCTTTTCGATTTCTGTGCATCCTAACCCTATAAATAGGGGGAAGGTTCAATTCGTTTCATCTTTCAAATCTTTGGAAAACCTTTTCGGGCTTCCTTCTTTGCCTTTCTTTCTAGCAACCATTATTTCGTGTGAGACTCTTCCACTTCACTGAAGCCACACTTCTCATCGTTAGTACTTTGTTTTTTTACATAGGGTAACATGACAAAACGTCGTCAGAGCAGTAAAAAGACCAAAGATAATGCCCCATCTAGGGTTCTGCCCTCCTCCGCTAGCTAGGAGGAAGAAGCAGGAAAACCCCTTGTTCCCCTTACTGTAGACAACGTCCTACCAAAAGAGATGCATATTCAAAGAAATTTTCAAACTAAAAGCCCAGCCCTTCCCTGGGAGCATAGTGATTTATTGCAATCCCGTCTAGATAAACTTCGAGCGACGCACCATATTCCGGACCACGTGGAAATGGTTCCGGCCAGGATGGACTATGCCAATGCGCACAGGCCTGGGTACTGCACATTTTACGAGTACCCATTTTTGATCGGTTATAGTCTCCTGATCTACCCTCTAGCGGAGGAGCTTTGCTTCTTTTTCAATGTTTGTCCGGCTCAGCTTACTCCTTACACCTTGAAGGTGTGCAGGATTCTGACCACGTACGTGGCTAAGGCTAAGTGCGGCGTCTCAGTTCATCACCTTTTACAGTTATTCAGCCCTGGTTACCTGAGGGGTACCATGCTGCAGTTGAAAAGCCGTGGCACGAAGGGCTTGGTTCGAACATTTTGGAATTTGCCTATCACTCATTATTGTTAGGAAGGATAATCAACTAGTTCATGCTTTATTGGGTGAATCACTCCTCCTATTTACTTAAGTGTCATTTATTATTATTTATTGTTAGTTATTGCGACATTATTGCTCATACCTTCTAGTTCGTGCTTTATTGGGTGAATCACTCCTCCTATTTACTTAAATATCATTTATTGTTATTTATTGCTAGATTATTGCTCATACCTTTTGGAATAGTTAATGCATATTATTATCAATCCTCCACCAGATTTTTCCAACATTGGACACCTTTTTGGAAATAACATCTAGAGATATTAATATTAACTAAGTTTTAACCTGTTATTATATAATCTCAATTGTTTTAACTCAAGGTAACACTTTTTGGTCAAACAATGTGGCGCCGTCTATGGGGATTTCTTAATTAAGCTTTTAGTTTCTTCTAAATCTACAGTCAACACGAGTCTATAACGTTAAAAATTCTCCTTTCTTTGTACGTACAAAATCCTAATATGGCAGGTAACCAAGAAGAAAGAGCGAGAATAATCAATGACCTCCCAACTAACCTCATGAACGTCATCAACGAAAATGCGAAACAGCAGACCAAGGCGCAACACCCAATGCCTCCCCTAGGCGAGATGGATCACTGCCTCCTCATTGCAGCATCACAAAATCTCTTGGTCAAGGAGCATCCACATACGCGGGGGAGGAGACGCCCCCAACTATAAAAAAAACTCCTCGAAGTATGGCTAACCGACACGCTAACCAGTGTCCTCAACAAGCCTGCCCGGGACGTAAATACAGAAAATGCAAGGATTTACACTATACAACTGGTGGACGAATAGTGCAACCAACTCCCTCCACCTCCAACAACAGGTATTGCTCACAATGGCATTGATAATGCAAGTGGCAATGCTCTTGCAACCATTTTGAAAAGGATGGAGCAAATGGAAAACGAAAACAAGGTACTCCGTGATAAAATGAAAAAAGACCAAAGGGTCGATAAAATACTGGGCGCCCCCAAGCTGCTTCCAAAGAGACACGCCGGACAGTTCATCGAACAGTCGTACAGTGATGATGCAACCCCACATGCCATACCAAGACCTTCAAACTGCTGGCCTACCTCAGGATATATGACGGCACGACCGACCCTAAAGATCATGTGACTCACTATGTCACCGCCTTAAAATTCAATGACCTAGCTAGAGAACAAGTATTTTCTATTTTGTTGAAAAAATTCGGTGAAACCCTCATACAAGGAGCATTAACATGGTATTCACCACTACCTGCGCGTTCCATCAAAACTTTTGAAGATATGGCTGACAAGTTCGTAACGCCCATGCTGGGTCCAAGAAGGCCGAGGCGAGAGTGAACGACATATTTACTATCAAACAGTCTCTGGGCGAGGGATTGAGGGACTTCTTCACTAGGTTCAACCGAGTAAGGATGAACAACGCACTTCCCGGGAATGCTACTGCTTCGCCTTGAATAGCATGGTCACTCAACAAAAGAAGGAAAAAGAAAAAGAGGCATAACAATCAAAAGGGTCGAGGTCTACATGTGATGGCAGTGAGGACGTCATCAGAGATACCGATATGGTCGAAGCTGCAAGTTAAACTATAGAAGATCTTGACCCTGTTCAATTGGACCTCAACAACCATGGCAAGAAAGCTTACAACGGTTAGAAACTCCAGGAGCCAGGTAAATTTCGTCAATTCTTAACGACTAACGCAGAGTTATTTGCTTTCAGCTATGTAGACATGCTAGGTATCCCAAAGGAAATAGCCACGCACAAACTGAACGTCAACCCATTCCACCCACCGATAAGACAGGTTATACTTAAGTTCAACACCGCAATTAACAATGCAGTACGTGAAGAGGCAGAAAACTGTTGGAGAATGGCTCTGCTAGAGAGTCGAAGTACCCCCAATGGGTCGCCAACGTGGTCATGGTAAAGAAGAAAAATGGGAAATGGCGGATGTGCATGGACTTCACATATTTGAAAAAAGCATGCCCCAAGGATTTGTTCCTGTTGCCCCATATCGACCAACTCATCGATGCAACAGCCGAGCACGAACTACTTAGTTTTTTGGATGCATATTCATGTTATAATCAAATCCTCATGGAAGAACATGACCAGGAAAAAGCCACATTCATCACCCATCAAGGGACGTACTGCTACAGGGTCATGCCCTGTTAAAAAATACGGGGGCAGCTTATCAAGGGTTGGTGACGAGGATGTTCAAAGACCAACTCGATAAAATGATGGAAGTCTATATAGACGATATGCTGGTCAAGTCCAAAAGGAAAGAATATCACATCGACCATTTGAGAGAAACCTTCGACACACTCATGTGGTAAGGAATGAAGCTCAACCCCAAAAAAGGCGCACTTGGCGTGGCCTCGGAAAAGTTTCTAGGTTTCTTGGTGTTACATCTCGCATTTTCGTACGTTAAAAATTTGGTCTTCAGTTAATTGTCTTAGACCCAGGGATGAGATCATCTTGACGTTAACGTACGTCGCACCCCCTTTTTCTCGCGAAATCGGGTTTATGACATTTGGGAGGACAAATCGTTCCCTTTTGTGGTGTTGAAGCTTAAATCAGAATATACCAGTTTCACATAAACAAATAGAGAAAAAGCAGTAGTCTCATAAACAGGCCACAGTGCAAACAAGAAGAGAGAATATTATTATGTGTAAGTATGAGTTCAGAATATGTCGTGAATCTGTGTGATGAGTTTGTGAAAGAGTTGTGCCTTTATAGTGTGAAAATCAGGTAGAAATAAGGTAAGAAAACAATTAAGGAAATGATTATCAATTAAGAATCAATCACACAAGACTTCCCTTAATTAAGGAATTCAGATTCAAGCGGGAAAACTATTTAAGGGAAGCAGTCCAATAAATGTCTTGTGCAAAGCATGCAATTAGGGGCAAATACATAAAAAGTTATTTGAGGACAGAATTTTAAAATACACGGTTGTACAAATAAGGTAAGAAATCAATTAATAGCCAGTAAATTAAGGACCAAAGATGTTGTGGTCAATAGTCCATGAATGAACCAAGTCATAAAAGTTAAGGAAGGTTTTAACTTAAGTCGAATCACATGGAAAATCAGCAAACAAGGAAAGAAAATCAATCAGACATATTCAAAAGGAAGTCTGAACTAATCCTAAATTTGAAAGCCCTTTTAGAGGGAAGTCCAGCATATATAAAGAGTACACAAGTGTTAGGCCTACTAGGCTAAATTTTGGACAAAGAAAGAGTGGCATGCAAATCACAAAATCAGTGAGTAATGAGCTATAGGATTATTCCAGTCATATAGGTTTAGTTTCAGTAACTCAGCAAAGGAGAAGAGGGCGTATCAAATAGCATACAAAGGGTCTGGTAAAAAGGCATTAGGAGGGAATCAGAACCATGTAAAGAAACAGAGGTCAAAACAAAGATTTTGAAGCTTAATTAAGTAATAGGTTTCAGAAACTCGAAATAAGTTCAAAGAAGTTAGGGTTTTGAAATCAAACAAGTTCGGAGATGAAAAGCAAGCAAATCACATAGCCAATGGTCTCAAAACTCGAATGAACCCCCAAATTTAGGGTTCTTGCCATCAATCGAGTGCAGAGATGAGAGGACAAGTAAATCAGGCAGAAACACCAACGAAAATAAGTTCAGAAATCTCATAAAGAAACTGAGACCTTTAACATGCATCTTTTAGTAGAAAAAACTCATGAGAAACGTATAAAAATCAGAATATGCGAAACACAATAAAAGAATTCACAAGAACATAGTAGAAGAAACATATAGGAAACACAGTAGAAGAAGTGAAGAACTAGTAAGAACACAGTAGAAGATAAACATGAAGAACATAGTAGAATAGACTGATAAGGAACATAATAAAAGAAAACACAAAATAAAAATTAGAGAACATCTAACGAAACCCTAAATCGAAAAGATAAAGGTTTGAAAGCACATTTTTTGAAAGAAATATCGAGAAATCGTTTAAAAACTCAGGGAAAACATGAATCTAGAACGGATCTAAAGAAATTAGAAGAACCTCAAAAGCTAGGGTTTCCGAGGAACCCAAATAACGAGAAAGGCTTGGAAAATCATTGATCTGAGCAGGAGGGGTTGAGATCAGGCTTGAACAACCAAGGTTTGCCGGAGCAAGGCTGGAGACGGCCGTAGAACTCGGATCAAACGAAGCCTGGACCAAACTTCGTCGTGGTCAGGCCTTGAATCTTTAAAAACCAAGCGTGCAGGAGCCATAGGATGCGGGTATAGGACTTCCATAGCCTTAGAAGCTATGGATTCGGTGGCTTTCAGGGCGGAAGTGGTGGGAGGCGGCTAGGGTTTGAGAAACTTCGAGAGAGTTTGAGAGAATTGGAGAGGGGTGGGGGGTTCAAAGGAGGCCGGAGATGGGAAAATGAATAGGGTTTGGGGGGTACGAGGGAATTAAAAAGGCAAGGTTGAAATGTGGTCGTTGATCATTTTTATCAACGACCTGGATTAAACGGGGAGCCGAGCGGGTTGTTTAAACGGGCTGTGGGTCGGGTATTTTTTAGGAATTGGGCTGGTCAATTGAGATTGAAATGGGTTTAATTGGGGGTTGATTTAAGGCTAAAATTGAAATAAGTAGGGCTAGTATTTAAATAGTCACTTTTTCCCTATTTATTTTTAAAAAATAGTAGAATGGTTTCTGAAAACAAATTAAAGGTACTAAAATAATTAATAATATATAAATATTAAGTTAAAAATACTGAAGTCAATTTTGTAATTATAAACGCAATTAAATCTTAAAATAGGCTAATATTGCAATTATATGCAATTTAGCTTTTAAAAATACTAAATAAATTAAAAAAAAAATTGCAAAAATTACATTAGCTATATTTTGGTATAAACATGAGACTCCAATAAATGAATTATCAAAAATAATAATTTTGGGAATACTTACTGGGTTTTTCTTGATAAAATAGGACAGTAGATTGATTTAAAAATCTTGAAAAATTAAGGAAAAATAATGTAGCCTTGGAAAATACTTATATATGCTTATACATGCTATTTTGAAAGGTATTTCACATATAAAAATATAGGAAAAAATTGGGTATCAACAACGTATTTACGTTATTTATAACAAGCAACAAAGAAGTGTCATGAAGGATAAAGAGTACACGAATTAAAGAAAACGAGTTTCGTTGAAAGTGACCAATTTGGGATAAAATACGAGTTGAGCGATACTACCCGATAATTATGGACTAGTACCATACAAGGTACCATATGGCCGTAATAATATGATATATATAATGTACAAAGTATATATGAAGTATATTAAAAATACGTAGAATTTTAAGTAATTTGAGATAATTTTTAATTATGTGGGTAATTGATTAATTACCGGGTAACAAGACATTACCCAGTTAACTAATAAGTGGATAAATCTTAATTAATTATACTCCAAAGACATGTGACAGCACTAGTTTAGCAATTAAACATCCTAGGCGGCTATCTATGATGTACTCGAATCAAATAACTGAAAGAGTGATTATCCAAAACAATACATGTACAAGTCTGGAACACATTAACGTTACTCATTCAAAAAAAAAAAAGAAAGCAAGAAAGCTTAATTAGTTTGAAAGGTAGGAGCTAGTTTTCATAGAAGGGAAACGTTAGAAGGACAGAAGCTCCAACGTCCAGGCACTTCAACGCCGAGAACAAAAGCTGATTTCGTTCATCAGTTTCAATACGCAGAAGCTTAATTCAAATTTTGGGTTCTAAGTTCAATCCACGAAGGTTTTCAACGGAATATTTATGGAGTTTTCCCTACTTCACGTATGTTAAGGTCATCCCTTCTTTCTTTTGGCATAGTCCAAATTATACTGAAGAAACGAGCAAACACACAGTTTCCATAAATTACTATATTCATAGAAATACTAAGGGTGTCTATATTCTTAATTCCCCATGTGAATTATTATTATCTTTTGTTCATGGGTCTCAGAATAATACGTAGTTGAAAAAGTTTATCCAGAAGGAATATTGATATTTTTACATATTTTTCACGCATTCGCCCATTTATACATGTGCATTGACCCATGAACTGATGTCGTTATATACGCGTATATATGTAAATAAATGTATATGGGATATGGGAAAAGGTTACGGCGTTATATACGCACCACCACCTGATCAGCTGGTATATGTTGATGATGTTGCCCACAGCGGCCGAGACGATATGATGGGATGCCCTCAGTGGCTTGATGATATTATGTACACCCATACCTATGCATGACACGACATTTATACGCACGTGCATGACATTATAAATGTTTCAGAATTTACAAAGTTATTCAGATTTAAGGATGTGTTTCTTTATTCCATATTTCATCTACGTCTTTTACGTACTAATTTTCATGCCTTACATACTCAGTACATTTTTCATACTGACGCCCTATTTCACGGGGCCTACGTTTTATGCCCGCAAGTGCAGGTAGGCAAACTGACGGTCCCCCTTCTTAGGATCCCTGACCAGCGAGAGTTGGCTACTTCACTTGATGCAGAGCTGTTTTTGATTTTGGTACGATATGTTTATATATATATATATATATATATATGGCTCAGTCCCTTCTTTGTACAGTTATGTTTCTATTAGAGGTCCGTAGACAGTATGTTTAGTTGGGTTGTATGTGGCCTTGTCGGCTTTTAGTTTTCGATGTATAAGTTGTCTATAGCAGCCTTACCGGCTGGCCCACTGTATTCTACATGTATATATACATATGCCTTGTTGGCAGGTCTCCTTCATGTATGTTATTTTCGTAATTCAATTGATGTTATTCAGGTTCATATCTTAGGCGCGTGCTTAGGGGTGTTTGACAGGTACGACTCAGGCAGTTGTCACGGCCTATCGGTTTGGGTCGTGACACTTGGTATCACAGAGAGGGATCGTAGTCAATCCCGACCAAATCAAAGCCATCGAGGGGATACCGAAACACTTGACCACTAAAAGCAAGTTCAAAGGATGACTAGACGGATCGCCACCCTGTAAAGGTTCATTTTGTGATCATCGGATATATGCCACAAATTCTCTGTCGTACTTAAGAAAGATAACAACCTCCAATGGACTTCATAATGCGTCCAAGCCCTGAAGGAACTAAAAGCACACCTATCATCGCCACCGCTACTTTCAAATCCAAAGCTAGAAGAACGCCTCCTCGTTTATCTCGCCATATCCGAAGCAGCTGTGAGCACAATCCTGGTTTGAGAAAATAAAGGTACACAATCCCCCATCTATTATATTAACAACACATTGATCGACGCCCAGACGAGGTATCCTCACCTCGAAAAACTGCCCTGGCCTTAGTCGTAGCTTCATGAAAGCTTAGACCGTACTTCTAATGCCACTCTATCTCGATCGTCATGACCTCCCCCCTGAGAAACATTTTGCATCAATCGGGAAGGATGACCAAATGGTCTATCGAGCTGAGCGAGCATGATATCATGTACTGGTCCTGAACATCGATAAAGTCGCAAGTGCTTGCTAACTTCGTCGCCGACTTCAGCGCAAAATTAATACCCGCAGTCGAAAGAGAAGCCGCTCAAACTTCCACCCAAACATAGGACCTCTAGGTACTATATACTGATGGCACATCCAATACGTCAGGGTCCGAAAAGTCCTAACCGTTGAAGTAATTTGCCAGTCTGTGAGGTGCCCAGACATGACTAACAACGAGGCCAAGTATAAGACCGTAATTGCAGGTTTGAGGCAAGCACTCAAGTAAGGGGAGAAACAGTTAAAACCACGATGTGATTCCCAACTCGTAGTCAATTAAGCCACAAGAACATTCCAAATCAATTAACAAAGATGCAAAAGTATCAGATCGAAATTTGCAAGTTGCTGACCTAGTTCGACAAATGCCAACTCGACCAAATTCCACGGGCACAGAACGCTGAGGCAGATAACCTCGCCAAGCTAGTCGCAGCCACCAAAAGCATCACAACTGGAGATAGAAGTGTGGTCCACCTCCTGAACTTGTCGCTAGACCAAGTCGAGGTAAGAACCATAAACCTAACTTCGGAATGGTGCAATCGTATTATTACATGTTTGCAGGAAGGCACACTCCCATATGATAAAAAAGAAGCCAAGAAACTGAGAATGCAAGCGCCCTGGTACAGTATAATCCACAATGATCTGTATAAAAGAACTTATGACGGTCCTCTGGCAAAATGTTTGGGCCCTAACCAAACCTGACGTGTCCTTGAAGAGGGCCATTGTAGAGCTCACTATCAGATGCCTCATACAGGCAGGATACTACTGGCCCACCATGAATAAGGAGGCCGCAGACTTCATAAAAAATGTGAGCAATACCAAAAGTACGCTCTGATGATTCACTAAGTGGGCGAACACCTCCACTCAGTCAGCTCACCTTGGCCGTTCATCAAATGGGTAATAGACGTTGTGGGCCCCCTCCCTAGCAGGGTGAGGTAACGTACGATTACTTTAGGTTTTGACTGACTATTTCTCTAAATGGGTGAAAGTAGGAGCCTTCGCCCAAATACGTGAACAAGAAGTGATCGCCTTTATATAAAAAAACACATATGTCGGTCCGGCCTCCCCAAAGAATCAGTTGCAATAACGGACCTCAATTCACGGGAAAGTGATCATCGAAAGTATACTTTTGAGAAGTGCCATCATCAAAATAATACTTTCGATGCCATACCACCCCACAGGCAAGGGGCAAGCAAAGTCCTCTAACAAGTCGATACTGAACATCATAACGAAAAAGCTTGAAGACGCCAAGGGACTGTGGCCAGAAATATTACCAGAAGTACTATGGGCCTATCGAACTATGCCAAAGACGAGCACATGAGAGACGCCCTACTATTTGGTCTTTAGGACTGATTCAGTAATACCGGTCGAGGTCGGAGAGCCCAACCTGAGGTACTCCCATGAGAGCGGACCAAAAAACGACGAAAGAAGAAGGCAGGAGCTCGACGAAGTCGAAGAACGAAGAGACATGACCTACATAAGGATGATCGCCCAAAAACAACAAGCAAAACGCTATTATAACAAGAAGGCAAAGGCCAGGCCGCTCAAAGTCGGGGACAACGTACTTAAAGCTAAAACACCGGCAATCAGAGACCTACGAGAAGGCAAAGTAGGACCAAATTGGGACGGCTCGCACAAAATCATGGCAAAAGCAAATAAAGGGTCATTACAACTAGAAACATGAATAAAACCTACTACCAAACAACTGGAATATTACCCACCTCAAGTACTTCAACTTTTAAGAGATAAAGTGTTCCCCAAGTCGTACTCTTTTCTCTCTCACTTGAGTGTTATCCCAATTGGGTTTTCTGAAGAAGGTTTTTAACGAGGCGACGAAGGGAACACTTAGTCGAAGTACGCAAAGACATGATGGCTAGTTCATTATTCGACCTCTCAAGTACTCTCCAGGCCAACCAATAAAAGTACTGGACAGACTATGACTAGGACTGGAACGCCAGCCAACGCCCGAAAATTTGTAAATTTCTCCATGCATTCTACCAAAGCAACAACTCTTGAAGTTTACTTTTATTTCTCCAAGTATACGACCAAGGCAATAGTTCTTAAAGTTTACGGTGTCCGCAAACTTCACACATATAGGCTTATCTTTCTAAAATTAAGTTATGTTCGACCTTGCTCGAACTAACACTTACCGACCCTCATTCATAATTAATTAGGTTATGGTTGACCTCGTTCGAACTAACACCTACCGTCCCTCGGCCATTATTAATTAGGTTATGTTCGACCTCGCTCGAAATAACACCTACCGGCCCTCGATCATAACTAATCAGGTTATGTTTGACCTAGCTCGAGCTAACACCTATCGGCTCTCTGATAAGTTGGTAAAATACCAACTTATCTTGCCTTTAAACCTATACTTTTGCTATGTTTGAAGTGATAAAATCATGTATTTAATGTCATTTACTTTTATTCTACAGGATTGAATGTGATTTAGAAGTAATGGTGAAGAAACCAAGTGAAAACAAGCCAAAAAGAGAAAATTCTGGGCAGTGCTTTCAGGGTTCGCAAATGCGACCAATTCCTGGGAAATGCGAAGTCAGGCATAAAAAGTACTTCTTCGCAATTGCAAAGAAGTTTTCGCAAATGCGAACTTAGTAGGAATTGGCCAGAATTCGCAAATGCGAAAGAAAGTTCGCAAATGCGAACTATGCAGTAAAATAGGCAATCTCGCAAATGCGAAAGTCAACCTGGAAAGGTCAACCTTCGGAAATGCGAAGAATATTTGGGAATTGCGAACACAGGCTTTCTGGGCATGTTTGGTAATTGCGAACTTTTGTTCGCAATTGCGAAGTACGCGCTTCAGGCATGGGCAATTATGGAATTTCACACTTTTGATCCCCAAATCATTTAATACCCGATTAGGCTCATTTGTAAGACATCTTTGGCTTATTTTCAGTCCTCATAGACTAGAGAGAACATTTTTGGAAGCTAAGGTTTTTGCACACACACTTGGGTCTTGAAGATTGAAGCTTGTGGTTAAGATTTTCTTACCCATTTATGTTTATTTCTTCATTTCCTTGCTTTGTATTGAATATTTAA